>JAQQPU010000618.1:0-71063 GCA_029168905.1 Artemia sp. Kazakhstan ARC1039 | reverse complement strand
AATTTATCTCTAATAACAAACCCCCTCTCCGCTATAACTGCTTTCTCGCCCCCCCCCCTCTGATGGAAAAGGTTGCTAGGGACCCCCTGGAATTAATTTCTAGGGCATCGACGGAATTGGATGTCTGGGGAACCGGTCGGATTGAATGGTAGCCCCCCTCCATTGGGATTAGTTGTTAGTGTGGGTTAGCCACACATTGTCACAGTCGTGTGAAATATGCATAGTCTTGACTCAAAGAAACTTAAAATTTTAATTAAATCTCTCAAGGTGCTTTAATAGGGCTTACATTTACCTCTAATATTATTCCCTTTCTAGAATTTGTTGTTAGAACCCCCACCTTTCTTCAATTCAAGGTTCTTTTTGCTTATATTTAGATCCTTTATAAGTTTTTTTCACGTTTTGTTTTTTCCGTTTGTTGTGTTTTAACTTCTTTTTCTGCGATTCAATAATGCTTTTAAATTTGGTTTTAGTAATAAAATTTATATTTACAAAAAACTTCCCTCCCTGGAATTGCTTGTTAGGATGGGTTAGCCACATATTCTCTTGGTAACGTAAAATATGCATAGTCTTGGCTGAAAGAAATGTGGCCTTTTCATTAAAACCTCTCAAAGCATCTTAATAGGGCTTTAATTTACCTATAATATAATCCCCTTCCCCCTGGAATTGCTTGCTAGGGAGGGCCATTAAGTCCTTGGTTAGTTTATGTCTTGGTTATGTAGGGTATTTAGAAACTTTAGCTATAGAAACATATTTTTTAAACTTAAATTTTGGGACAGATATATGGATGTCGTTTTAGTTATTTTGAACTATGGGGAATCACAAGATGAAGGTTTTCGGGAACATTTAAATAATTTGGAAGGGTAATTAGTTTTTACAGTTGAAAAAGAAACAGAGAATAAATTATCGTTTCTGGGTATTTGGATCTATAGAAATATTAATGAACCGACGTTTTGAACAACAAAAGCGTAACCAGCGTAAGAGTCAAAAGATGTGCTTGTAATATATGCAGAGTATAAAAGGCTTTAGTTTTTGGATAGTAACGCCCTCCAGTCCTAAGATTTTGATGAAGAGTATAACTGGGTTCTTTTTGTAAAGAATCTTTTGCTAGCTTCTTTTTAATTCTGGTAACTTTTTAATTCTGGTGTGGTGGGAGAACTTAAACTTCCTGATTCTCCAATATTTTCATAAACACCTTTCAAAACTTGATCAGTTTTGAATGTTATCGTTGTGTTAAGTGCCCGCTACCCTTTTGCGTACTAGTTGGTGATGATGATGACGATGAGTTGATATCAATACGCCTTCGCTTTTGTCTAGCTATCACGGAGCCAACAAATCAATATTTCTACTATGTGTGCTAGTATTTTCCAAGATAGATTTAAAATCTTCATCTTCTTCCTTTAATGTTCTTCACAGTGATGGACTATATTCTTTTAAGATTTTTTAAATTTATTTATTGGTAACAAGAATTTTGGGAAAATTTCAAGAATTAAAAAAAAATTGTATTGATGATTGTCAAATGATAAAAGTCCTTTACGATTTGTAACCATATCATAAATTAAATCAAGTAGATTATATCTTTTCCTTTGAATTATAACTTAATTTTTTCTCATCAATTTGTTCATTTTCAGCGAGATAAGTCAAGATTCTTTTACATTGTTCACAGTGGGATGGGGGGATGAAGTCTAGTACTCTTGTTAGTAAATCTTCTTCTTTTTCGGCTTTTTCATGGTTTCTAAACTTTCAGTACTTTCAGAACGTTGACCAATGTCATTTATTTTAAGTGGTTCTTCACTGTAAGGTTTATTTTTTTGAAACGTCAAAGGAGATTTTGAAGCAAAATTAATTCTTTATCATCGGCAAACGTTTAATTAAAAATAAATTTATCACGATTTTCTTCAAAGTGCTCTTTGGGTGAAAAAACAAGTTAAATTGTTGTCAATTTATAGGGTTTATCCATTTATAGTGAATATTGTTTACAAGTCCAGCAATTATCGGCACGTAACAATGAAAGCAAATTACCATCCGCTTGAACAACGCGTTTTCTTTTACAATTTGCTATCTTTTTGCAAGCTAGGGTGGGTAAAAGTTACCGATGTTGCTTTGTCTGTTGTGTAACCCCTTCTGACAGTTGAACATTACCTTCTTTTTATTTTAAACAAAGTTTAGGTAAGAGATTAATAAATTCCTTGTCAATGCCGTGTTTGAATATTGCTTCTCTAAGCCTCGGTTTTGAATTGGCTAGCACGAAAAATAAATGTTTGTTTTCATGTTGCTTCTTCAGCGTCATGATAGTGACTAATGTTTTTTTTTACTATTCACAGGTAGATGTACAGTAATTTCATTATTGAGAATGTCAGTGCCTACACGTAACTCTTCGGGCATGTTTTGATTCAATAAATGTATCCATAAGGCTTATTAGTAGCTTGATAGTACGCGGAAAGTAAAAATTTTAATTCTCCGGGGTATATTTGTTTTTTTAGAGTTATAAGAGAACTTGAATCGCGAACAATTCTAAAGATAAAACAATAAGTAAAATTCAAATCAAGTGTTCTTATACAATTACTCTGATGAACAAGATTATGGAACACAACAGTTACGGAACTTTTTTCATGATGTGACCGGACTATGATTAATTGTAGCATTCCTGAGACCATTCTTCAACAGATTCAGCTAAATCGTCAATGATCAACCACGAGTTTGGTGCAATGACAGTAAACACGTCAAGTCCTTGTATGAATTTTATGCTTGGTGCAATAAAACTTATTTTGTCATAAGATTCTTGCCATACACTATAGCAATACTAGGTATTTTTTAGATTGACTAAAAACATCTAAAAACGTTTTATCATGATTTTGAATTATTTTCGTTAATAGTGCTGTTTTGCCAGACATGGACGGTCCGTAAAGAAAGCATCTGAATGGTGTTTTAAATTGATACTTACTCCTCCAATGTCAAAGTGAAACTAACCAAACCTAAATCTGTTAAATAAGTACTCAATGGAAATAGAATACATGGTTTCTTTAATTCACATATTCATATTAATTTACATTGGCAGTAAAAAAAAAACACTTGAACATTTAAATAGACAGTTGAATATAAAAATAGACATTTTATACAATGACAGTAAGAAAAATAAACACTTGAACGTTTTAATAGATAATAAAAAAGCACTTGAACATGGAGAGCCGGAGCGCAGCCGGTACCCGCAGCAGTGAGTGGACTGAAGGTCTTTAAAGTGGCAACCGAAAGGTGCCACGGCCAAAGCAATGGCCAGAAGGCCCACGCGGCGGGCTAGAAACAACAAATAAAATGTTCTTTTACATAGTGCGACGGCACCCGCTTGCAGACTTTTTTGGTAACCTCATTGTGGGTTTGCATATAGTACACATTAGGACTGGAAAACACACCATGGGACACCAAGTCACTCCCCGTCTTGGATTTTAATTTCAGCAAATGATTTGGGGCCTGGCGTTTCACTAGCTCCGGATAAGTGGACTCCTCCCAGTTTGTGTAATCCATCCACGAGCTTATGTACTCTCCATTTTCCACATCATCTAACAGATTATCTCTTTTAACTTTCAGGAGTGAATCGGTGTCTTTCATAATACACCTGAACTTGTCTCTCCCTCGGCCATTGGCGCTGACACACATTGTAATAAAACTCCAACATGACTTTTCTTTAAATTCACAAAATGGCACTGCCAGCGGTAACGTTTTTATTTGAAACTACATTTCCTTTTTTCTATGTGAAAGGACCATATTTGGGTCTATGATCATGAACAATGTAAATTTCGGATCTGCAATGATTCGGGTACATTCTTTTGGGTCGGTTACGACGTCACAACGACTCCTGTTGTGCACACTCTCACACATCTTACCAAAGGCCGAATTTAAAATAAGTTTAAAAATTTCTTTTTCGACATTTGTTGATGCATCAGACCGTTTTTTGACAAAAGTGTCAACAAACGTTTTCAAATAAGGGTTCTGGTCGAACTGGAGGGCTCTATGTATCTTTGTGATATTGAAACCGTTGGCCAGCATCCACCGCAAAAGAACGTGGTGTAAAAAAATCCTTTTTGGTTCAAGGTCGTTAATAAGCTTTTGTTTTAAATGTGTCCAGTGCATACCTTTATTCTCTATCAAAGATAAATCGTAGGATCTCAAAGAGTTCCTAGGCACCGGTTTATTTATGCGGAGAAAAACAAAGTCCCTTACCAACTCATGAAGTTCCAAAGGTATTCCACCGTCAATTTCAAAAAACCATCCTTGCGGTCTATTATCCTCAAGAGTGTGAATGTTCAGGAAATCTTGAGCAGAAGGATTGTGAAGCCATTGGTAATTTCCACACGGCAAATAAAAGTGAGATATTGCCGACGGATAAAGGGAATTCATATAAAAAAAATGACATTCGACATTTCAAAGGTGCTTTGCCCAGTCGGTCGGTATCAACGATACGATCCCCCTGGAAAACATACCCTCCCCGCAAGGATCTCTCTACAAACAACCGCTGATCCACTTCGGCGATCAGACCTATTTCAGCTCCACTAATTTTAAGGTATAAATCCATCACCAGATGAGAAGTTGATAAAGAATACCCAATATCCAACCCAAATTCTTCATAAATTTTGTCCGTTTTTTTTACAGACAATGTCCAACAACGCCAATACATTAATTGCCAGGTTCATTTTACAATAATCCCACACATTTTTACACCCTCCTTAGCCCAATGCCTTTTGGCAAATTCATAATTGGCACTGGTGCATTGACAATCACGAAGGGAATCATAAAACTCTGCAATGGGCGGTAATTTTTCCTCACTTAGCTTCGAGGCAGAGCTGTAGTACTCGAAGGGTTATATGCCCTTATAAGTTAATAAATCATACATTTCAACACCTGGAAAGTGAGGGGCACTCGGTTTAAGGAGGGGGCACTATTAAAATCACCGCTCTTCTTTAATTGAATGAGTTGACTTAAATATTTGGGGGAAAACTATAGGCATCTAAGAAACGAATTTTATTTAAGCAAACTTTACCATTATCAAATACTTGCCATTTAAATTCTAAGAATAGCAGCTTTTCAGATTATTTAGGTATGATGTTATATGAAAAAGAACCACCTACTCATGTGCCATCTACAACTTCACCTTTATGCAATCGTGCCGACGCTGGTAATATGAATTTCAAATCATAGTTGGAATTTTGCATATAATCCAGTAAAAATTATTGCTGCCTGATATTTATATTACACGATTTATGCGTAACCCCCCGAAATTTACTTCCCCTAGATGAAATTTCCTTCCATAAATGATCATGATCGTGGGATTTCGCATCCCCCTCATTTTCTTTCAAACCCTACAAATTTATAGAGTTTTAATTGCCAACTCGTCTTCCGGTTATAGCTTCATTGGATAATGCGTATGGCGCAGCCGTGAAATTGTCTCATGTGCTGTTTTAATAAGAGCAACCATAGCTGTGCCAAGATAATCGTCCTCTCCCAGTGCCTCAATTAAATCTACCAATTGCATGGTGTTACTATAGTCTCTTCGCGCACGGGCAGAAGAGATTGCAATGGCTTCAAGTTCTGTAACACGATTCAAAATTTGACAGATTGTACACATCTGCCAGTGCAGCTTCAATATCCAATGACACCTTGTTGCTCTGCAAAAGCGTGTTATGAAATCTTTAGAACCGCAAGTTGGAATTGTTTCTTGAAACTTTTTTCCACGGACTGGTAGCCATGATGCTTACAGTGTTTCGAACGTTTTTTTCCAATTTTAGTTTGCTATGCAATCTTGTCAGACACATTGGACAGTAATAGCAGGTGTTTCGATGATTGTAATTCTTACACTCACTTAAATCCCTGCTAATACAGGGAATAGGAAAACAAGTCCAATTGACTCAGGATCTTTGGCAGGCTCGTAAAGAAGCTCTACCCAGTGTTTCATTGATTCAATGGATGGTGCACTTACGGAATATATTGCTCCATTTTTATTACTTACTTCCCCTTCTTCGTATTCTTCGTCAAATTGCAACACTACAACCCGAATTTTCAAATGTTCGTTGGGCCTCTCAAAAATATCTATCCCCTTGAGCGTAACAGGATATTGCCCCTTTAAACAATTAAAATCTACTTTAGGAAATTCAGCAGCCTCCCCACTGCCATTAACTGTCCAATCATCCAACATTGTCTTACTAGCATAGTTTTGCGAGGGTTTTTGCTCGGCCACAAGGACTGAATACTTGAAACACTCCAAGCCTGTGTTGAAAGAATACACCCTTGATACCCCTCAAATTTGCATTATATTTTGCACCCCCTGTCTCCCTCTCTCACCTTATAAAACGAATTCTTCTTTAATTTAGTAATATTACCTTGTAATTTATCAATAAAAAAACTATGAAACCACTCCCATTCTCACTGTACCCCTCGATCATATTAAAAATTTCATCTACCCAATCCGAAAACACAACCTTAAAATTATTCAAGTCTGGATAAAGCGCCTGCATCTTTGTCTGTATATAACAGGGATGCAAACCGCCCTACTTGCATTTAAAAATTATCTTAAGTGCGATGAATGTTTTTAGATTGTCCCGTACTCCCGCCTCCCGCATATGGATTTTGAGAAGTGCCCAAATCATGATGACATATGAGCGTGCTACATCAACAGGATCCGTATGAATACTACCACTTGTAATGGAATTGAACGGGTTGCAAAACTATACACGTGAATATTACGCATAGCGGTATTGGGTAAATACAGACTAGATAATACTGGAGATGAGCCGGCACCACTTTCTTCTTCCATATCACTATGAGGGGTGGTTGTCCTTAGCACACCCTCAACCTCGCTTGAAGGGAATTTGTTTAACACACTGTCCAAAAAGTCATTGCTAAGGCCGAGATCCCTTACGATAGCGTCATAGCCAGGGGACTCTACACCATTCGGTCTCATCTCTGCTAACAAACCCTCCTCGCGTTCACTTCCTATACACTATCGCGGAATTGAACTGTCGGTGATGCTCTGTGAGCCTAGAAGAATAATAAGAGCATATTACCTCACTGGAACACATTGCCATATGAAAAAAGAGAATGACTATAGAAGTCATAAACACCATACCACTCGCTGGAATGAATCATTGCATTATAGGTAATTAATGGGTACCATTAGCCCTTGAAGTCACAAACACCATACTACTCGTTTGAATACATCATTGTATTATGAGGCATAGAAGAGTACCCTTGGTAATGTGGCCCCAATTAATACTCACCATGCCCACACTACTGCAATAACAAAACCCTTTTGAGTAATAATGTTCAAAACAAATATTCATGGAAAACCCACCGAGGGGGTGGAATTATGCCGAGCAGATTCTCGATCCATGCCTGTATTACATAATTAGCGTCCTCTGCCGGTGTAGATCCGTCAGCAATGAATTGGGCAACGAGCTGCTCGATCTCGTTATCAACCTTGAAAAAAGAAACATAAAATTTATGTATGAAGGGCAGATGGAAGTAACATGGGTAGGGACCCTTAGAGGGGGCAGATGGTTTCCCCCGAAACTACCGATTAAGCACTTATTAGCATAAAAACTTCCTTCAAAGCATGAAAAGTTGAAAAAACAACCTTATTTTCAGATACTTCTGAGGGGGCTGGGTCTTTTAAAACTAAGAGGGAAGGGGAGGCAAATAACCTAAAAAGGGAAAAGTAGACTAAAATAGGTGAAAATGTCTTTAGTAGGCTAAAAACTTAGGTTGAAAATCAACCTTATTTCAGATATCTCTATAACTTGGTCCTTCAATATTCCGAGACAAATACAAAATAGCGAAAAGACAAAACTAAAGAATAAAGACTCCTTCGAGACCTAAAAGAGCTCTTTGACAATAAGCTAGAAAAATTAGCGAAAGACATCATTATTACATTGAAAAAATTACCGAAACGGTAGTATTATTAGATTTAAAAAATAGTGAAAAGATGTCATTATTAAGTTGAAAATTTAGGAAAATTTAGTTTTTATTAGGTTGAAAACAATTACTTACTTTTTGAAATTCTGGCAGCATTTGCCTCTGGGCTCTTGAAGACCCCGGTTGCGCGCGTTGGAGAGTGGAGGGGCCGGCGAGGCCATGGGATTGTCTAGCCGGGCTAGCGACATTACGGACTTGCCTATGTGGGGCAGCGGGGCTCGCCATCATGTGAGCCGCCACCAACTTTCTTTTAAATTTCCTGGCAGGTTGCACAGGGGCTTGCGCTGGCATTGTTTCTCGGTTAGGGGAGTGAGTGGCTCCGGGCTTTACAAGATGGGTGGCCAATGGCTGGCCATGAGCTTTTGTAGAAGGACTGGCATATCTAATGACCGACGCTGTTGCGGCTTGCAATGGGGTCGTTTCGGTGCCCCTTTCCCTCTTGCTTGGAGGGGGAAGGGCGGGGAAATTCTAGAAGAGAAAAAAGGGTTTAATATAATATAGCGCTTGCTTCTTGAGAAGAAAACAGAATAAACTCTTTCATGACATTAATTAAAAAAAACTTTTTCCACAAAATAAGTTTTTCAAAGAAAAGTAAAGAACTCCATTAACCAAAAAATGAGCAAAAATAAAATCAAATAATATACCAAGCGTGAAACTGCCACAAGGCCAGAACATATATATGTACTTACTTTTATAACTTTAAAAGATCAAATAAAATTAACATTTTGATTACTAAATATCATTATATGTATATTAAACTGACAATGCACATTCATTTGTATTTTTTTCAGTAAAGTGCAAATTATGTTCTGGCCATGGGAAGGCATAGGGGTTTTAAGCCTAACTTGTGTTAATTTCTGCTCGTTTTGAGTTTGACTCGGTTATTTATTGTAATTTCTGTTCGTTTTGGGTTTCATTTATTTATCAGTGCTGATTTGTGGTAGTTTCACGCTTGGTAGATTATTTCATTTTATTTTTGCTCATTTTTTGTTTAATGGAGTTCTTTGGAGTTCTTATTTTTGAATAACTTATTTTGCGCAAAAAGCTTTTTTAATTAGTTTCTGTTCGTTTTATATTGACATAGTCTTTTCAGAGAAAAAGAAAACAATACTTTAAATCTTTTCGTTTTTTTAAGAATTTATAGTTTGGCCTGAAATTTGTAAGCTGGAGAAAAATTCTCAGCAATTTTTAACAATATACACCCTCTTAAAAATCTGGACACAAATAGTAGTGTTTAATTTAGTTTCATACCTCCTCTAGTTGACCTGAAATGGAAAACTTGATACGATTCACCAAAAAATCTGTTTACTTTCTTTGATAGCTTGGATACACTTAAAATATTTTGATTTGGTTAAATTTTAACAGCAGAAGCAGCCCCGAAGGTTTGAACATAATGCCCTCAGTCGTTCTTGGAATACTACTGAGATGCCTTATTGGGAATTAGCATTAACACGGTGCTTTTTAATTTAATCTTATGGTAACATTTAGTTTTTAAACATAAAGTCAAATGGGAGGGTGGGCGTGGGAGGGGGATTATTTCCCCTCCAATCACATTCGACTATTAAAAAGGAGATCATCCCTTTCTATTTTCAATCGAATAAGTTCTTTTCGAAGTTCCTACGACAACTTCTTCGATACAAAGTGCCCTGGTCTAAACAACAACAACAGAAAAAAATAATACATTATACCCACGTCGATCTTTATTATAAAACTGTCAAGCCTTCCAAACACTTTCGATTATTAAAAAGGGAACTAGACCTTTCGATTTCCAATCGAATGAGCCCTTTTTGAGTTTCTACGACAACACTTCCTATAAACACCTTATATTTCCCCAGGGCATAAAATAAAACTCTTACCCTAAGGGCTGTGAGGGTGGTTGTCATCCTCTAAGACCTAATTTCCAGAACTTTCAACTACGTTAAACAAAATGGCTATCTCAAAATTTTGATTGGATGTATCTTGGAAAATAGTGCGCGTTAGTCTTTCTCCAATCTCTTTCAACTATTAAAAAAGGCACTAGCATTTTCAATTTCCAATCAAATGAGCCCTTTCGAAGTTTCTACGACAACACTCTCCATAAAAACCTTATATGCCCCCAGGGGATAACTTACAACCCTTGCCCTAAGGGCTGGGGGGGGTTTCCTCCTCACACACCTAATTTCAAGAACTGTTTACTACGTTGAACAAATGGCTATCTGAAAATTTTGATTGAATGTGTCTGGGGGAATGGTGGGCGTGAGAGGGGGGTTAGTTACTGACCAATCACTTTCAACTATTAAAAAGGGCACTAGCCCTCTCAATTTCGAATTGAATGAGCCCCTTTTGAAGTTTTTACGACAACTTTATCATTAATAACCTTATATGCCCCCAGGGCATAATTACAACCTTTGCCCTGGGGACTCTGGGGGGTTTGTCATCCTTAAATACATAACTTCCAGAACTTTCAACTAAGTTGAACATAATGGCTATCTCTAAACTTTGAATGAATGTATCTGGGGAAATGGTGGGCGTGAGAGGGGGTTAATTACTCTCCATTCACTTTCGACTATTAAAAAGGGCAATTTCAATTTCCATTCAAATGATCCCGTTTTGAAATATCTACAGCAACTTTCAATATAAACCCTATATGCCCCCAGGGCATAACTTACAACTCTTGCACTGAGGGCTCTGATGGGGTTATCATCCTGAAAGACCTAGTTCTCAGAACTTTCGTCTACGTTGAACAAAATGGATATCTCAAAATTTTGATTGGATGTGTTTGGGGAAATGGTGGGCGTGAGAGGTAGGTAAGTTGCCCTACAGTCACTTTTAACTATTAACAGGGCACTAGCCCTTTCAATTTTCAATTGATTGAGCCCTTTTGATGTTTTTACAACATTGCTTTCTATAAAAACCTTACATTCTCCCAGGGCATAACTTAAAACCCTGGTCCTGAGGGTTAAGGGGGGATGCGTTGTCATCCTTAAAAACATAATCTCCAAAACTTTCAACTGCGTTGAATAAAATGGCTATCTAAAAATTTTGATTGGATATGTTTGGGGAAAAGGTGGGCGTTAGAGGGGGGTTAGTTGCCCTCAAATCACTTTCGACTATCAGAAAGGGCACTAGCCCTTTGAATTTCCAATCGAATGAGCCCTTTTTCAAGTGTCTACGATAAAGATTTCAATAAAAACCTTATATACCCCCAGTTCATAACTTATAACCCTTGCCCTGAGGACTGTTGGGGGAGTGTCCTGCTCAAAGGTATAATTTCCTGGGCTTTAAACTGCGTGGAACAAAATGGTCATCTAAAAATTTTGATTGGATATGTTTGGTGAAATGGTGGGCGTGGAAGGGGTCTTAGTTGCCTTCCAATCACTTTCGACTATTAAAAAGGGCACTAGCCATTTCAATTTCCAATCGAATGAGCCCTTCTTCAAATTTCTACGATAAAGATTTCAATAAAAACCTTATATACCCCCAGTTCATAACTTATAAACCTTGCCCTGAGGACTGTGGGGGGAGTGTCCTGCTGAAAGGTATAATTTCCTGAGCTTTAAACTGCGTGGAACGAAATGGCTATCTAAAAATTTTGATTGGATATGTTTGGTGAAATGGTGGGGGTGGAAGGGGTCTTAGTTGCCTTCCAATCACTTTCGACTATTAAAAAGGGCACTAGCCATTTCAATTTCCAATCGAATGAGCCCTTTTTGAAGCTTCTACGACGACGTGTTCTATAAAAACCTTATGTAACCCCAGGGCATAACTTACAACCCTTGCCCTGAGGGCTGTTGGGGAGTATCCTCCTCAAAAACATATTTTTTATCTGGAAATCCACAACAATGAACAAAATGGCTATCTAAAATTTTGATTAGATGTGTTTAGGGAAAAGGTGAGTGTGAGAGGGATGCTAGTTGCCCTCAAATCACTTTTGACTATTAAAAAGGGCGCTAAACCTTTGAATTTCCAATAGAATGAGCCCTTTTTCGAGTTTCTACGACAAAGTTTTGAATAAAAACTTATATGCCCCCAGGGCATAACTTATAACCCTTGCCCTGAAGACTGTTTGGGGAGTGTCCTGCTCAAAGGTATAATTTCCTTAACTTTAGCTGCGTGGAACAAAATGGCTATCTCAAAATTTTGATTGGATGTGTTTGGGGAAATGGGGGGCATGAAAGGGGTGTTAGTTGCTTTCCAATTACTTTCGACTATTAAAAAGGGAACAAGCCATTTGAATTTCTAATCGAATGAGCCCTTTTTGAAGTTTCTACGACAACGTGTTCAATAAAAACTTTATATGCGCCCAGGCCATAACTTACAACCCTTGTCCTGATGGATGTGAGGGGGTTGTCATCCTCACAGACCTAATTTCCATATTTTTATGCTACGTTTAAAAAATGGTTATCTGAAAATTTTGATTGGATGTATTTGGGGGAATGGTGGGCGTGAGAGGAGGGTTAGTTACCGTCCAATCACAACTATTAAAAAGGGGACTAGCCCTCTCAATTTACAATTGAATGAGCCCCTTTTGAAGTTTTTATGACAACTCTATCATTAAAAACCTTATATGCCCCCAAACCATAACTTACAACCTTTGTCCTGGGGACTCTTGGGGGTTTGTCATCTTTAAATATATAATTCCCAGGACTTTCAACTACGTTGAACAAAATGGCTATCTCTAAACTTTGATTGAATATGTTTGGGGATACAGTTGGCGTGAGAGGGGGGTTAATTACTCTCCACTCTCTTTCGACTATTAAAAAGGGCTATTTCAATTTCCAATCAAATGAACCCCTTTTGAAATTTCCAGAACAGCTTTCCATATAAGCCTTATATGCCCCCATGGCATAACTTACATCCCTTGCATTGAGGGCCCTGATGGAGTTATCCTCTTAAAAGACCTAATTTCCAGAACTTTCGACTACGTTGAACAAAATGGATATCTCAAAATTTTGATTGGATGTGTTTGGGGAAATGGTGGGCGTGAGAGGGGGTTAGTTGCTCTTCAACCACTTTAGACTATTAAAAGTACATTGCTTTCTAAAAAAAACCTTACAAGCTCCCAGGGCATAACTTACAACCCTTGCCCTGAGGGTTGTGGGTGGGATGGGTTGTCATCCTTAAAGACCAAATTTCAAAAACTTTTAAGTGCGTTGAATAAAATGGTATATCTAAAAATTTTGATTGGATGTGTTTGGGGAAAAGGTGGGTGCGAGAGGGGGTTAATTGTCCTCAAATCAGTTTTGACTATTAAATAGGCACTAGCCCTTTGAATTTACCATCGAATGAGCCCTTTTTCAAATTTCTTCGACAAAGATTTCAATAAAAACCTTATATGCCCCCAGGGCATAACTTATAACCCTTGCCCTGAAAACTGTGGAAGGATTGTCCTGCTCAAAGGTATACTATCATGAACTTTGAACTGCGTGGAACAAATGACTATCTAAAAGTTTTGATTGGATATGTTTGGAGAAATGGTGGGCGTGGAAGGGGTGTTAGTTGCCTTCCAATCATATTTCCACTATTAAAAAAAAGACTAGCCATTTCAATTTCCAATCGAATGAGCCCTTTTAGAAGTTTCTGCGACGACGCGTTCAATAAAAACCTTATATGCCCCCAGGGCATATCTCACAACCCTTGCCCTGAGGGCTGTGGGGGAGTGTCCTCCAAAAAACCATAATTTATATCTGGAAACCCACAACATTGAACAAAATGGCTAATTAAAAATTTTGATTGGATGTGTTTGGGGAAAAGGTAGGCGTGAGAGGGGGGTTAGTTGCCCTTCAATCACTTTCGACTATTAAAAGAACACTATCCCTTTCAATTTTCAATTGAATGAGCCCTTTTTGAAGTTTTTCAAAATATCGCTTTCTATAAAAACCTTACACGCTCCCAGGGCATAACTTACAACCCTTGTCTGAGGGTTGTGGGTGGGATGGATTGTCATCCTTAAAGACCAAATTTCCAAAACTTTCAACTGTGTTGAAGAAACTGGTATATCTAAAAATTTTGATTGGATATGTTTGGGGAAAAGGTGGGCGTGAGAGGGGATTAGTTACCCTCAAATCACTTTCGACTATTAAAAAGGCACTAGCCCTTTGAATTTCCAATCGAATGAGTCCCTTTTCAAATTTTTTTCGACAAAGATATCAATAAAAACCTTATATGCCCCCAGGGCATAACTTATAACCCTTTCCCTGAAGACTGTAGAGGGAGTGTCCTGCTCAAAGGTATACTTTCCTGAACTTTAAACTGCGTGGAACAAATGGCCATCTAAAAATTTTGATTGGATATATTTGGGGAAATGGTGGGCGTGGAAGGGGTGTTAGTTGCCTTCCAATCACTTTCGACTATTAAAAAGAGCACGAGCCATTTCAACTTCCAATCGAATGAGCCCTTTTAGAAGTTTCAATGACGACGCGTTCTATAAAAACCTTATATGCCCCCAGGGCATAACTCACAACCCTTGCCCCGAGGGCTGTGGGTTAGTGACCGCCTCTAAAATATAATTTTTATCTGGAAATCCACAACATTGAACAAAATGGTTATCTAAAAATTTTGATTGGATGTGTTTGGGAAAAGGTAGGCGAGAGAGGGGGGGCGCTCAAATCATTTTCTACTGTTAAAAAGGGCACTAGATCTTTGAATTTCCAATCGAATGAGCCCTTTTTCATGTTTCTACGACAAAGATTTCAATAAAAACTTATATGCCCCCTTGGCATAACTTATAACCCTTGCCCTGAAGACTCTGGGGGGAGTGTCCTGCTCAAAGGTATAATTTCCTGAACTTTAACTGCGTGGAACAAAATGGCTATCTCAAAATTTTGATTGGATATGTTTGGGGAAATAGTAGGCTTGGAAGGGGTGTTAGTTGCCTTCCAATTACTTTAGACTATTAAAAAGGGCACTAGCCATTTCAATTTCTAATCAAATGAGCCCTTTTGGAAGTTTCTACAACAACGCGTTCTATAAAAACTTTATATGCCCCCAGGGCATACCTTACAACCCTTGTCCCGAGGGCTGTGAGGGGGTTGTCATCCTCAAAGACCTAATTTACAGAACTTAAAACTACGTTGAATAAAATGGCTATATCAAATTGTTGATTGGATGTGTTTGGGGAAAAGGTGGGCGTGAGAGGGGGGTTAGTTACAACCCACGGCAACTCACAACCCTTGTCCCGAGGGTTTTGGGGGAGTGTCCTCCTCAAAAACATGTTTTCTATCTTGAAATCATTTACGCTGTACAAAATGGCTATCTCAAAATTTTGATTGGGTATGTTTGGGGGAATGATGGGCGTGGGGGGACTAGTTGCCCTCAAATCATTTTCGACAATTAAAAAGGGCACTAGCTCTTTTAATTTCCAATCGATTGAGTCTCTTTTGAAGTTTCTACGACAACGCCTTCTATAAAAACCTTATATGCCCCCAGGGCATAACTTAAAAACCTTGCCTCGAGGGTTGTGGGGGAGTTTCCTCGTTAAAAACACATTTTATATCTTGAAATCAACTACGCTGAACGAAATGGCTATTTTAAAATTTTTATTGGAAGTGTTTGGGGGAATGATGGGCGTGGGGGGGGCTAGTTGCCCTCTAATGACTTTCGACTATTAAAAAGGGCACTAGCCACTCCAATTTTCAATCGAGTGTGTCCTTTTCGAAGTTTCTACGACAACTCCTTCGATACGAAGTGCCCGGGTATGGAGAAGAAAGAAAAAAATAATACATTTTACACACATCGTTCTTTACTTAAGCAGCGCTATTTCGCTGCCTATGATAACTCTATCCCACCTTAATAAAGGATCCCATACACGGGAAAAATGAACCGATTTGAAAATTTGACGCACAACTCCTTTGCTCGAAGAGGAACCTTCTTAACCTGAGTAATGCAGAACAATTTGGAGTGGCGAATAGCATAGATCACTTTATACTTTAATATAGTTATAAATGTTTTTATACAAGTGTGTTTAAATGCAATATTGAAACACTCCCCTTCTTTATCACTGTCAGAAACAATCCCTCTCTTGCTTAACTTTATATACAGGTATTTTAAGCTTTTAAAAAATACTATTAATCATCCAAAGAACAGATAAAAAGGTCCCTCCTGCCTTTCCTGGAAAGCAAAACTATAATTTTTTTTATAGATATAGTAGGGAAATTGCACTCCCTTCTAGAAGCAATTGTTTTGCTATAAAACCCACCTAAGGTATCGTCTAGGGGCGGGTAGAACCCCGCCGCCTAGGACCAATGGTATAACATCAAAGCTAAGAGGCTAGAAATCAACTAATAGCTTGTGTATGAGGAAAAAACTTTGTTCTGTGCGAGTGTTTTATTCTCCCTATAATAAGCAATAGTAAAGCTAGAAATGTTTTTTTTTTTACGAGACCGTTTAAATGCAAGAAACAAAACTAGTCTAGTAATCAAGTGTCTTGATTGAATAATTGAAAATTATCCACGAGGGTTATTGACAGGAAAGTAACCCTTCCGATTTGTTAAGGGGGAACGACATAGGAAAATTCCCGGCTATCTCTTCCATGTTAAATAATTTTAGCTAACAGACACATAAAGCCATCAGTTTTGGTTTCTATCTGTTTCCCTGACCTAGCAGCATAATCTGAGTTTGCTATTTTTTATTTTATTTTTCTGGGCTTTCTAAATTAGGCTTTTCGTGCAAATTCCATTTCAACTTGTCTAAAAGAACGGTACATACAAGTTTAATAAAATTAACACGGACTTTGAAAGGAACTGTTGAAAGGGACTTTGAAGAGGATTTTGAAAGGAACAACTTGACGTTTAATTTCTTTTTCCTAATTAATTCAAAAAAGATATTTTCATAAGCTTATTTGTTTCTACTAAAAGTTGTTACCATCAGTTTTATATTAGAAACTCCTGAACTGTTGCATATTTAGTTTCAATAGGCGGGCATAAATACCAGTCTTCAGGTGATAAACAGTCAGGGTTTCAACTTGTATCGGCTGGCATGATAAGTGAATGTTTCAACATATTATGCAAAATGGAAATGCTCCGTCAAATTAGGTTGCAGTCCAAGATTTTGTAAGAAGAGAAAAGCCATTAAAGAAGAACTTGGCCTAGTTTTTTCACAAAAGTGCTCTGTGAAATACAAGGGTGCCGGCAGAAAATTTTCTAGGGGAGGGGGCAAACGCCAAAATATCAGTGGTGGTTGGGTGACATGGAACATATTTCAGGAATTTTTTTTCGTAGGAATAAGTTTATTTTCAAATACTTTTAGAAAGAACTCTCAAATAAAAAGAGCAACTAAATTGCCTGTAAAATAAAACAAAATCAGTAAATTTTGAACCGCAAGGATTCTTGGCAAAAGGATCAATTTGTTTAATCAATAATATATTTAAGTTAAAAAAAAATCAAACTCAAACCAAAATTACAGAAAGATTGCTTTCGTAGATTATAACAGTTGTAGACTTGTCTTTATAAAATTTCCCAAACCTTAGAATAGTTTACACAAGGAGTAGAGATACTCAAAAATCATCCTACCTGCACAGATACCACGTTTTGATTTTATAACGACCATGTAGAATATACCTCTTTCATAACAGGACAATTCTTCCCCTTGAACTTAAATCCGTTTTATATTCATACATTAAGAAACAAAATAGAATAGCGAAATGAAAACAAAATTTAAGCTTACTATCCAGCTGTCAATTTGACCCTCTTTCTTTTTATTGTCCTATTCAACTAAAAAAATGAACAAGTTCAAAAAAATTTTCGTCGCAAGTGAATCTTATCAAATAGTTTGTGAAAAAAAAACTTGAAGTAAAGAGTGACTTGGACCAATATTCACCAAAACTAAAAATTTAATTCTCGTGACAATTGCTACACTGGCAGTATTGGCTTTTATGCTAATTCTAAAAATTTAGAATTCTTTCAGTTTATTGTTACCGACCCTTAACCCAAAATCCGAGAAAATTTGCCTGATTTAATAAAAAGAGACCCCCCCCCCAAAAAAAAGCAAGTGATCTTATTGAAAAGCTCCTTATTAGGTTCATCATATCACAGAACTCAACCGTAGAGGTTTCAAGCCCCAATCTTCAAAATGTGGAATTTCGCTTTTTTTTTCAAAAGAAAAATCGTCGATGCATGTTTATTTGTTTTGTTTTTTCCCAGGGGTGATTGTATCAAACCAAAGGTCCAAGATAATTGGGAGCCACCAAGCCAATGCCTCTTATTACGCTTCTTTACCATATTTCACCATGGGCACCAGCTGGGGGGCCATCACCCCCTTGAAATTTGGGACTATAAAGTAATTACAAGCAAACAAACTGAAAAAAAAATACAGAATATGGAAAACCCATGGAAAAATGTTTGTTACCCCATTGTTGACTGCCTGCCAATAGATTTTGACCCTATAACTAAAGTGTAAGAGCCTTACTATTGATAACATTCAATCAAAGAATCAGCTTTTTATGGTGATCATAAATATGTATTCGTTTATTAGTAATTAGTGCAGTTATTAGTACACTAGAAAGTTCGTCTAATTAAAGAAAACATAAGTAAAACAACTTAAAAAGGGCCAATTTCGGTAAAAAAAAAAAAAAAAAGAAAAAAAAGGCGTCAGCTTTTGCTTGCATTGCAGGAGTACCCATGAGCTGATATATGAAGCCACTATAATCAGAAATGTTGGCTCTGAACGGAATGTTGGGAATTTTCGTATTTTCCCCCTGAACGGATACGTTTTTTGTGTTTTATTATTATTTATTTATTTTTCCAGGAGCGATTGTATATATCTAGTTGTCGCTTTGAGAAAGATTTAATTTTGTACAGTTATGAAGTATAAAGGTATCAAATATATAGGTTTTTGGTATCCAAAATTAAATTAAAAATATTGAATTGAAATTTTTATTTGATTTTCTTTATCTTGATGAAAATCAAAATCAAAAATAAAAAAAAAAATAAAAAAAGGCCAAACTTCACAGTAAAGAGTAAGAAGCTAAGGAGGAGACAGCCCGCTTCATATAAAGAATAATCTTTTCAAATAGGTTTCAAATCTGTTTCTTACTTTCGGTTGAAAAGCTCTTTTTTTATTTAACTTCTGATTGTTTTCCAAATCATACCCAGGCCTAACCAATATATAATTTGAGGTGCCTATCACTTAAATCCCTGGTTAATTGCTTTTAAAATGTGTAAATCTTTAATTGTACGGGTGTTAGTACCGTCCTACGTTTAAATTTTCAATTTCAATTTTGGATAAAATTTGAATATAGGCTACTTAAAAAATTGGCAATGAATAGTAATTTGGGTAAGAAGTCCTTGATAATATTGCTACAAAATAATTTTGGTTTGAAGAACAGAAGTATTATTATTTGTGTGGATGGGAATTCTGCGAGAATTTTGACCTTCTACATAACTGTAGCCATCACAGCCTCTAAAATAGGATTTTCTTATCGGTTAATACATGACATGAATTTGTTTAAATACATTGAAGTACTTCATAGAACTTGAAAAAGAAAATAACACCATTTCAAATTGCTGAAAACTATGTTCCTTTCAGTATTTGCCACCTCAAAGAAATTTCCTTTCGGGGCTGATGATGACCTGCTTTACTATCCACCTCTGGGCTGGTGGAAATGGGAATGTAACATTTTGTTTTGATTTGGTTAAATTTTTCTCTCAATACTTCCGTAAAACTTTCCCCGTAAAATCTTTATACCACCGTAATACCGTAATAACCTAAGTAGTAACAGTAGGAGTATTATCAGCAGTAACGACAGTAAGAGTGATACTACACTCTAAAAAATAAATTGGATTTCCGACAAATTTTTGGTCAAAACCAAACCGGTCAAAAAAGACCCAGTTTTTTCGTTGTATTTTGACTTGAGTTTGAAATCCATCAAATTTTTGGAATTACTAAGATTTTTGTTGTTTTCAGCAGAAAAAATGTAATTCCCAACGAAAACAGACTTTATTAATCAATATATTTTGGATTTGTATACTAGATCGAATTTTCTTGAATATCATATTGAATTTGACTAAGGTGACATTTAACAGAGATATGTCATATAGTAATTCAAATAAAAGGTTGGAATTATGAAAGAGAAAAAGGAGCTAATTGTCTTTTTGAGTAAAAGAAAGAGTATAAAGTTTAGGTTGATTGAGTTGAATAAAGTTTAATTTACACGTCTACAATGTGCTTACACAAAAATTACACTACAAATATTATATTTGCATAGATTTTTTATAGGCAATTTTGTTTCGTAATACATTTCTTTTGTGATTTTCCTTAGCTAGATATTTTTTGAAGCTGCTACCCTATTCTTAAAAATACCAATGCTCAACACATGTTGCCCTCTGTATCTAATGTTTCCCTTAACGGAATGCTGGGAATTTTTCCCCTTGAACGGATACGGTTTTTGTCTTTTCCAGGAGTGATTGTAATTACCTAGTTGCCACTTTAAAAAAGATGTAATTTTCCACGGTTATGAAGTATAAATGTGTCAAATATATTCGTTTTTGGTATTCAAAATTATATCGAAAATATTCAATAAAATTTTTATTTGATTTATTAATCTTGGTTTAACGTTTTACTTTGACCAAATTACTTTGATAATGCGTTACTTTTTATAAGCACTGAGTAGTTTAAAGGCATTATATATTTTGGTGTCTGATCACCAAATTCAAAACTGTCGATATTGGTAAGAAATATACGTCCAACGCTTCAACATTGCTCAATAGAACAGACATCTGGGAATTTATATCTTAGTTTTTGTAAGTAAGCTATTTTTTCGTCTATTGTCTTGTAATTACTTACTTTTTTTCATTTTTATATACTTTTACTTTAATTGATATACTTTTTCCATTGCCTTTAGAAAAATAATTGTCTCTAAGCATAATTAAATAAAACAAAACAAGATTTTTCAAATAAAGTAAGTAGCAAGTTTAAAACTCAAAACAAAGTGAAATTACTTTGTATATAAGGGGGACTGTCCTCTTTTAAACGAAAGTTTTTCAGTGGTTTGAAAAATCTTTTTTTTTCCAATTGCAAAGTTTCTTTAAAAATTTGAACAAAAGCCAAACTTCACAGTAAAGAGAAAGGAGTTAAGGATGAGACAGACTTTTGATCTTTTACATAACTGAAGCCATCACATAATCTGCTATAGGATCTTCTTATCGATAAATACGTTGCATTAATTTGTTGAAACACATTGAAGTACTTCACATAAATAGAAAAAGAAAAATATTACCATTTGAAATTGCTGAAAACCAAGTTCCTAGTAGTATTTGCCACCCCAAAGAAATTTACTGTCGTGGCTGATGATTGCCTGCCTTGCGTTTTCCCCCCTCTGGGCTGGTAGATATGGGAATTTAATATTTTAGCTGTATAGAGAAACATTTTAATTAATTCCGACTCCTCTCTACCTCTTTTAACATTTATCTGAAGCCTCATGAAGAGTAAGTAGTGTGTCCATTAATATGTACTTTTTTAGGAATCTACCCTATCCCCACCTAAAGAATGACTCACACCCCCTCCCTCTCATTGTAGCTGATACGTAATTACAGATCACGAACCGTAGCCTAATTTCATTACAAATAAAGTGAATAAACTTGGTTAAACCCAGTACTGCCACCGTTTGGCACTTCTTTTGCAACTGGGAAGTAAAAAGTATAGTTATTGGTACTTTTAAATCAATTAACTTCTCCTAATTTTAAATTGATTGCAAATTCGTCCTCTTTGGGGTAAAGTCTTAGTTTGGTGCTATAAAATGGCAGAAAACTAGATTTTCCTCTGGCCCAAAGTGCATGGTCATTTAAAAAAGAGCTTACAATTTACGTTTGAATGAACTCCCTCCCAATTATCTTGGACATTAGCTTTAATACAATCTCCCCTGGGAAAAAGCAAAACAAATAAACACGCATCGACGATGTTTTTTCTGAAAAAAAGGCAAAACTCCACATTTTAAAGATTGGAGCTTGAATCCTCTATCGTAGAGTTCTCTGATATGATTTTTTTTTTTTATTAAGGGATTTTCAGTAAGATCGCTCACATTTCTGGGGGTGTTTTCTTTTTTTCAAAAATTGGGCAAATTTTCTCAAATTTTCAGTTGTGGGTGGGTAACAATAAACTGGAATAATTTTATATATTTAGAAACAGTATAAAAATCCAATACTGTCGGTCTAGCAATTGTCAAGAGAATTTCATTTTTAGTTTTGGTGGATATTGGCCCAAGTCACTTTTTACTTCCAGTTTTTTTTTTATCACAAACTATTTGATAAGTTTCTCCTATGACAAAAATTTTTTTAACCTGTTCATTTTATTTAGTTGAATAGGCTAATAAAAAGAAAGAGGATTTATTTGACAGATGGATAGTAAGTTCAAATTTTGTTTTTCTGTCGCTTTTCTATAAATTTTTTAAATGTCTGAATATAAACGGAATTTAAGTTCAAGGCGGAGAATTGTCTTGTTATGAAAGAGGTACATTTCACATGGCCGGTGTAAAATCAAGATGTGGTATCTATGCAGAGGGATGATTTTTGAGTATCTCTACTCATTCTGTAAACTATTCTTAGGAGTAGGAAATTGCATAAAGACAAGTCTACATCTGTTGTAACCTATGGAAGCAATAAATCTGTCTGTAATTTTGGTTTGAATATGATTTTCTTTTAAGATTAAATGCATAATAATTACATATATTATTGATTAAATAAAGCGATCCCTTTGCCAGGAATCCTTGTTGTTTAAAATTTACTGTATTTTGTTCCATTTTGCATACAATTTAATTGCTCTTTTTATTTGAGACTTTTTCACTAAAAGTATTTAAAAATAAACTTATTCCTACAAAAATAAATATCCTGAAATATATTCCCTGTTCCCCAGCCACCACTCCTATTTTGGCGTCTGCCCCCCTGGAAAATTTTCTGCCGGTGCCCATGCTAAACAAGTGTATTCTTTCCTGTTAATGTTTTATTAAACGTCCTTACATATTTCTTTAATTAATCCTTCTTCTTTTTTAAATTTCGAGTACTTTTCTCAATTTTACTGAAGGCTAATGCTGAGAGGGAAACAAAATTGTACATATCTGTCCGCTTTTTACCTTTTTTGCGATTTTGTCTTTTAAAATCAGCTGAGAGCTTGAAACCCTGCTATTTAAATCTTTCAGAGTCAAGTTAAGGACCGCCTTCTAAACCCGTTTGTATTCATCAAAAGATAACCGCCCCATTTTTGCACAGAAATATCTCTTCTCCATAGCTAATTTTCGGTTTTCATACCGTCCAGCCTTAATAACATATGTCTTTGCTGAGACTGCAAGAGACACGAGTCAAATTTGATGTATTTTGTTCCTTGGTTTTAAACGCAAGAGGGGAATGACAGGATTAGCAGGAAAACGATAATTCAAGTGCGGATCCAGGATTTTTTCTTGGGGGGGTACTAATTTTTGACTCAGTTTTCGACTAATTTTACTGAATTTTACCTAGGTTTTACCAATTTTCGACTCGGTCAAAAATTTCGGGGGGGGGGGGGGTTCAAACCGGGTAACCCCCCCCCTGGATACGGCCTTGCGATAATTATTAGCGAAAAGAATAATTTCTTTTGAAAAGATCAATTTTCATCGAATGGGGGGTGAATGGCTGGGGTTGGTACACGGTAATTAAGGAATAATAAGATCTGTAAAACGGGTATAAACAATGCGGTGTGTTGAGGGGGTATAGAAAAAAGAAGCTTGCTCTCGATTAGCAAAAAACCTGGAGACAGGAAAAGTTCTAATACAGAAAAAGACTTACTTCTTGGTATGATTGAGACATATCCGCTTTTTTAGAGATAGTTGCGTCACCTTCTAGATTCAAATTAATACTAATGTTGTTTTGTATTTCCCCTCGGGTATTTATACAATTCCCAGAACATACAGGAATTTCTATTTAGAAGGGACACCTGCACATATCCCAGGAAAGCCGTCTAGACTTCTACATGGGGTAATAGAAAAACAATGGCTGTTGCCAGGGGAAATATTGGGCATATTCCTCAATAGTCATCTAGACAAGTATATTGGAAAAAAGAAAAACAACATGGGGTAATAGGAATACCTGGACATATCCGCAATAGCCGTCTAGACATGTATATGGGAAAATAGAAAAAACAACATGCGGAAAAAGAAACACATGAGAAGACTGCCACCTAGAAACAGGGCTCCCGTGGAAATCTTGCCAGCCAGCCGGTATTAACAGGTAACTGCATTGCACAGGTGCAAGGGATTAGGAGCTAAGCTTTTACACGCCCTATCTGACTTCCAGAAATCCCATGTTAATTCCCTATCTGACCGCTTGTATTCCGGGGTACTGACCGCTTGCAAGCCGTAAGGCGATACCACTCCTGTACAAGGTTTTAGACCATGCTGATTCCAGTGGTAGATTTTTCATTTCGATCTGACGCCATTTCCGAGGGGTATTAGGTTCTTTTTCGAAATCACCAAAAATAACTTTTCGCAAGAAACTTTTACTTTTAAGACAAACCAAAATAACAGTTAACATTCCTGAGTCAGTGTCAGATGGCAGTTGTTTGTCACTAGGAAGTTTTTTTTCAAATCACGTTTTTCAACTTTTGGTTACTATGGGCTGTGGTTCGACCTTTACTAGGTTGCAGCTACCGCTGTAAACATGATACCTTGCCGGGACATGCTTTAAAAATGAGGCTAGAAAATGACTGAAAAAAACAACGAATACCGATACGGATATTCTCGATACGATAGATGCGGTACCAATGCGCCCGATACCGATATGCGCGTTATTGATACATCCGATACCACATACAGCCCTTCCCCAGGGACTATGGAGGGCCATATCATCATCAAAACCATATATATTGGACTTTCGAACTATTTTAAAGAAAATGGTTATCTCGAAATTTTTATAGGACTAGTTTAGGGGGAGGGACCTGCAGGGAGGGTGCAATTTGCCCTCCAATCTTTCGGTTCATTTAAAAGAGGCACTAGGAAAATTAATTTCCGTCCGGATGAGCCATTAAACATCTCTCTATGATGTTCTGGTCATTCGCTAGCCTTGGTGAAAAAAAAGAAAAGAAGGAGACACATCAGTGCTACCAATGCAAAAAAGTCATTTTCCTTGGTGTTCAAGGTGGGGGACTATAATTATCCTTTAAAAGATTTTGGACCATGCTGATTCCAATGGTGCACTTTTTATTTTGACCTGGCACTATTTTCAAGGGGTTTCATGAAGTTTTTTGAAAGCACCATAAATTTCTTTTCGCAATAAACTTTTACTTTTAAGATTAACCGAAGCAATAGTTACCATTCCTGATTCAGCATCATATGACAATTTTTGCTCACTAGAAAGTTTTTTGAAAAAGTGTTTTTAAACTTTTGTTTACTATGGGCTGTGGTTCGCTTTTTACTAGGTTGCAGCTGCCGCTGCAACCATGATCAAAACCCAAAACGTTTGAATCAGCTGTAGTATAACACGTATGTAATTCTCTTCATCACAGTATTTTATTTGATCAGTCAAAATTGTAGATACGTCTGTAGGGCTTTTACAAAGTTTCAGGGAAATTATAGAAATAAAAAAGATTATTTATGGGGGTATTACCATCAATAGAGATGAAGGGAATTTAGGGTAAATTCAATTTATAATAGTTTAACTAAGGAGCAGGTAAAATATAAAACCAGTAGTGATTTACATAATTGTCATGAAACATGAGATAACCTTGCGAACAAATGTTAGAATGAGGTCGAAACGGGGAAAAGTCAACGGAATGCAGCTAAACTATCAAACAAATGAAGTTTAATTTAATTTAATTTATAATTTATGAATCTGTTGATTAACCTGTGAGATTTAGTTAGGGGTGATGGACCTCGGGTTAGGTGATCTTTTTTGTTTGTTCAAGAAAATTTAGTCTTCAATTTTAACATATTCCCATTTATACACTGAATGTTGAAAGAAGAATGACCCTTGGTTTCTCTTTAGACATTCGCTTTGGTTTTGTTTTTGTATCATAACATCAGTGCTCGAAGTTTGTTTGTAATGTGAGTTGTTCGTATTTATTTCTTTTTTCTTTGTGTGTTTAGTTGTCGTGTTTTATTTTTTATGTGTGTTATTTTTTAAAAACAATTTTTTTCATTCTTTTTGGTTTTTACCCTTTGAGGAAGACTCCCGGATAAGGAACCGAAATATTCGGAATATTTTTTAATTAAATTGTCGTTTTGTTATTATTTATTTTTGTTTCAATGCTTTGTTGAAATTAAAACCCTTTTTTTCTTGCTTAATTTGTCGTAAATGAATATTGCACCCTTAATGCTTTTAGGCTGATCTTCGATACCCCCAGGCTGAGGGACTTGTAGCATCCCTTCTGCGTGAAGATATCCTATACTTGCTGTTCTCTTTTATTAGATTTTTATTACAAGCTTATCTTACGAGAGTTTCTTTACTTGCACTCTTTCTTCGTCCAAACCTATTTGCAGCCTCTTAACCTTTAGTCTTCAACAAACAATTTTGACATGAGATAGCTCGAAAATTCTCCTTCAACAGATGACGATTTATCTTCAAATTTCTCCAGATTGGTTGAAAAAGAATTAAATTTCCGAAAAGTATTTATTACAAAATTTCAATTTATATTATTATAATTTCCTCGTTACAACTGTTTTTTATGTTTGGTCCATGAATGTAGTATTGGTCAAATTCTGCATTTAGTAATAATCGAATAGAATGTGTTTTTAAATATGAATAGTTTTTAAGCTATTTCCAAGGTCTAAAGGGAAAACTTTTCAATGTTGAAGTTACGGTAGTATAGTTAAAATCCATTGCCTTAAAAATCTTTCTCAGCAAATGCCCCGATACATAAGAGTAGAACGCATCCAAATCGCATGAGCTTTAAGCTAAGGAAGTTAAGATTAAATATATGCTGAAGAAAACAGGGAAATGGGAGATTGTAAAGAACAAATAGTTAATAGCTAAATAGGGAGTTACTGAATAGAGAATAGATAAGAAAAGTAGGGAACTGTAAAGATCTGAATCTTTGGTGCTTCAGTATGTCTACAACAGAAATTCAAAATTATTAGTGCCACAGACAGTGTAGCGCAACCCATTGGTTTAGAAAATTAAAACTGCCAACACCACTAGCGATACAAGCATTTAAAGCATAGAGTATTTTAGTATATTGCTGAGATGGAGTTTTAGAAATGTTTGCCAAAAAATATTTTCAAAGGTAAGTAAAATCGGAACATAAAGCAATAACGATTAGAAATACAGTCATATGATAATTGAAATAAAAAATATGCCTGCGAATGGATTTGTGAAACTTATTCATTAACAACTTATTTCCATAAAAGGCCTAAGCGAGCGCTCTTTCTTCAAAGAATAAGCTATGAGTAAGCATCCAAAGGCTGTTTGCACAGTCCCTAAGACCGCTTGACAGCTGAGCTGCAGGCAAGGTGTAGATACACACTGGCTGCCAATCAAGGAAAGAGACTTAGAATCGCAGGTGGTTTTATACTTAGTGCGAGTAAAAAAAAAATGTTTTTCGAGCTTTATACGTGAGTTTGCACCAGGAGCGATCAAAAACCTGAGACTTGCGAACATTACCGATCAATAGGGGGCTGAGACTATGAGTATGCTCAAGACCAGGAAGTGGAGCCACCAGGATCAAGATTTTCCGCATGTGGCTGTCTGACTGTTAGGCGTAGCACAAGCCTGATGGACTTACACGTGGTACATTATTGAGCACGGTATAGGTAGACTATAAGAGCATTGGCGTAATTTCCTCAAAATCCTGGAGGAGGGGGGGGCAAAATTGAAGCCAATTTTTCTAAATCAAGTGAGAATGACAGTAAAAACTGCAAAATAAGTCATTTGGTAATATAAAGGTACTATAAAAGTACTATAAAGGTACTTTATAGTACTATAAAGATAAATATAAAGTAAAAAAACTGATCTGTTTCTGTTGATGCTTGAATTATGCAGATTTATCTTAGTTTTGACAAGATTTTGGAAGAAACCAAGCAAACCAAGGTCTGGGAGGGGTAGTTGCTCTCACCCTGCCCCATAGCAAATTACGCCCCTGTATAAGAGGGATCAAGTACATATGGCGCATCGGCGAACCCAATAATCTTTGCGCCAAAGAACGGGAGAGACATGATTTGTAAAGAATTTGTAGAAATTTGTAAAGAATTTTGCGTGAAGAAGCTTGTGATACATGGGTATCTCAGTTAGGAAGAAAACATAGGGGAGGGTGGTTCAGGAAATAAAAGCCTTCGTTTTACAAAAGGGAGCAAGCCTCAAGGTTTACGGACTTAGACCTGGGAGAGTATTTGTACTTTGGGGTCTACTTGGCCTAAGAAGCATACAGTGTAAGCTTCAAGCCGATCAAACGAAGATATTATTATTTTTGTTTTTTTGTGTACTTAGGTATTTTTGTCTTCCCTGATCAAAAATATGGCATAAGCTATCGGATAACTTCTTTTGGTCTAGGCAAAAAATATATTGTAAATCTAGGAACTATTTGGGCTTGCGTCTTTTGAAAATATTCCGAAGTCCACACACATGACTCTTCTGGCCTTGGAGCAAGGATCGTAAATAGCGCAAATTGACAAATGTTTAAACATGTATTTTGCAATGAAAATATGGGGTTGTGCAACGTTTTTGAAACGGGTCAGCTATTGTTTCGGAACTTTCAGGCCATGTTGAGGTAGCTGTTGAACAAAATTAAAAGACAATATGTGCATCCATATTTCAGAAAAGGGTATCCACAAAATCTCAGAAATGGCTTAAGTATTGATTGAAACCTTTCAGGGAATGCTGAGGAAAATATTCATCTAAATTGAAATACACTATAAGCATCCAGGTTTTAAAACCGGACTATCAACAAATTGTCAGGAACAGCATTGAGTATTGGCTGAAAACTTAAATGAATACTGAATTGGTTTTATAGTTACGCATCAAAAGTTACGAAGTGGAGAGATTTTGTCAATTTCAAATAGTTCGTGGTAAGGAACTGTAAGGATCAACTCGGCTCAATAGTAACCGAAACTCTAAAAAATAGACACCAATTTGATTTTGAAGTCAATAGATATATCACAAGAATTGGTTTATCATGCTGATTCCAAATATATAAATTTCATTAAGTTTAGTGTTGCTCATCAAAGACTAGGAGCCTGAGAAAATTTGCCCGATTGTGAAACAAGGGGGGGGGGAAGAAGCTGAAAGTCAAAGAGTTAGTGCAAATCACACCATCGGATTCAGCATATCAGAGAACTCTACTGTTGAGGTTTCACGGTCGTATCTTCTAAAATGCGGAATTTTGTATTTTTTGCCAGAAGCAAGATCAAGGATGCGTGTTAATTTGTTTCTTTTGCTTTCCAAGGGCTGATCGTATCGACCCAGTGGTCCTAGAATATCTGATATGGTTAATTTGAACGAAAATAAAAAGTTCTAGTGCCTTCTTTAAGTGACCAAAAAGATTGGAGGGCAACTAGGCCTCCTCCCACGGCCCATTTTTCCCAAAAGCGTCTGATCAAGATTTTGAGAAAACCATTTTGCTCAACATATTTGGAGAAAGGTCTGTAAGTTATAAGACTTTGTCCATTGTTTACGTATAGTATCTGTTATTGTGAAGCGTGCATACAATTTCTGGGGGGAGGGGGGCAAATTTTCTGCTCAGGTGTTTTTCCACGGGGAGAACATCCTTGAGGATGGTAGTATCCAGGAGGGAACTTTGCCGGAGAAATTTTACACTGGGGGAATTTGACAGATTTTCTGAAAAAATTTCTTTTTATATGACTTGCTTTCTCTTTTCTGACTCAATTTTACGCATGGAGATGTTAAGGATAATTATCCGGCGCAAATTTTCACCAGGATTGAATTGTCCAGAGGATATTTCTGTGGAGAGGGGGATTTTTCTGTGGAGGTGAAGTCAGATTTCCTGGCATTATTAAAAAACGATCGAAAAATAAATAAAAACAAACAAGTTTTTAACTGAAAGTAAGAAGTAGCATTAAAACTTAAAACGAACAGAAATTACTACGTATATGAGGGCTACACTTTTAACGCATGGAGATGTTAAGGGTAACTGTCCAGGGTAAATTGTCACCGGAAATGAATTGTCTAGGGGATATTTCTGTGTGGAGGGGGGATTTTTTGGGTGATGGGGCCAGATTTCCTGGTGTTATTTAAAAAAAGATCAGAAAATAAATAGAAAAACAAACGAGTTTTTTTCAACTGAAAGTAATGAACAACATTAAAACCCACAGAAATTATTACGTATGTGAGGGAGGTTGCCCCCTAATCAACACCTCACTCTTTGCGCTAAAGTTTGAATACTGTCCCAATTCTTCAAGAACGACTCCTGAAACCCAAGGGTCGTTTAACTAGAGCAATCTAGAGCAATACTACAGAGCAAACTAGAGCAATAACTACAGCAATCTTTTTTAAAAGTGCTGAAAAACCTTAGCGTTAAGAGCGAGGTTTTGGGGGGGGGGGGCAATAATGTTTTTTTGGAACGGTAAAATTTCGGATCTTTAAACTTTACTTTCATCTTTCTTAGTACGTATGATTTCCAACAAATTACATAAATTTTCGAAAATTCTTTTGAACATGTTTTAAGATTATCTAGGGAAAGATTAAACCAAAAATTTTGTAATTGAAAAGGGAACATGAAAAACAAAAAAATATCAATGTATAAACCTAAACATTTCCGAGGTCCGGGTGTGATTAATTTAAGCAAAAGCGAGGTAACCAAAGAACAAAAGAAAGTTCTTGAACAAGGTATAAAATTCTGACTAAATCCTAAAAAAGTACCGATAGAAGAAATAATTTCAAAGATTGAGACAGGGATTCATAAGTTTTCAAAAGATATTAATAATATAGATGATTTAAGACTGGAGGTCGTGAATATTTTGAAAAAGTTTGATAATTTTCAAGAAAACCTTAAGAACAAAGATATACAAATGTTAAAAGATTAAAATAAGATGATTCTCTAACAATAACGAAAACCGATAAGAACGACTGCAGTAATCCTAGAAAAAGATGGTTAGGATAGTAAAATATAAACAATTATAAAGGATATTTCAACATATAAAAAACTTGACTCAGACCCAACTGAATCGCGTGTTACAAAACTAAGAAAGACTTAGAAGGCCTTAAAAATAATGAAAGTATCACACCACAGATGTATTACAAGGTGGTAGTCTGCCTAAGAATATATGGTTTGCCAAAAATACATAAAATAGGTATTGCTCTAAGACCTATAGTCTCGACAACTAATTCACCAACGGTAAAAATCGAAAAATGGGTAGCAATGACACTTAAACCTTCATTATATCTCCAAAAATCGTATATAAAAAACTCGGAATTCTTAAAAGATAAATTTATAAATATTGAAACATCAAATGCATCTAGACTGTTTAGTTTTTATATAAAATTAATGTATACGTATATACCTTTGGATAAATCTTTTAATGTTTTATCCAAAAAACTCTGTGAACATAAAACTGAAATAGAAGAATTATCTGCAGAAATTGAAATATAAACTACTTTAAATTTAGTTGAAATAACTAGCAGGTATACTAATTATTTCATGTTTAGAGATAATTTTTACCATCAAATTAGGGGAAGAGCAATGGGAGTCCGTAGTTAGCAAATATTTATGTAGAGTATGTAAAAACTTTAGCTATAGAAAATATATTTTTTTAAACCAAAATTTTAGGGCAGATATATGGATGACATTTTAGTTACTTGGAATTATGGGGATCACAAATTGAAGGTTTATGGAACATTTAAATAATTTGGAAAAAAAAATATTTTATACATTGAAAAATAAACAGAGAATAAGTTACCGTTTCTGGATATTCGGATCCATAGAAATAATATAGAACTAGCGTTTTCAATTTACCGTAAACCAACTAACAACAACCGTTATTTGTCTTTCGCATCAAATCACCCGATCCAAGTAAAAAGGGGTGTAGTTATTTCTTTAGTTGATAGGTTATTAAAATTAGCATCACCAGAATACATGAGTAATGAACTATTTCTTATAAGGATATTCTAGTAGGTAATGGAAATCCCGAAGATATGATTTCTCAAATAATTGAAAAAAGGAAAAAAAAGTTAATGGAACTTGTAATATTAGAAGAAGATGTGTCAACTGGAAAAACTAATTAACATAACTTTTTTTTATATCCCAATGTTGTAACAGAAATTAAGAAGAGAGTGAAAAAAAAAACATAATATAAAAACAGCATTTTAATCAGGACAAACTATAAGATTTTTGCTAAATTATGGAAAATACAAGGTACCAAGAAACATACGAAAGGGAGAATACAGAATTCCATTCTCTTGTGGTAAATTTTATGTAAGAAGAACACAGAAAATGGGCTACAGCAACACAAAAATGCCATAGATTGCTCGCTAAAACATAATAAAAAACCAGAAACGTTTGAATCAGCTGTAGCAGAACACGTATTTAATTCTCCTCATCGCAGTATTTTATTCGATCAGACAAAAATTGTAGATCGTCTGTAGAACTTTTACCAAGTTTCAGAGAAATTATAAAAATAAAAAAGATTATATATGGGGATATTAGTATCAATAGAGATGAAGGGGATTTTAGGATAAATTGAATTTATAAAAGTTTAATTAAGGAGCAGGTAAAATATTCAACCAGTAGTGATTTACATATTTGTTATTAAACATGAGATAACTTTGCGAAAAAGGTCAAAATGAGATCAAAGCTGGGAAAAGTCAAGAGACTGCAGCTATACTAGCAAACAAAAGAAATCCATTTAATTTATTATTCATGAATTTGTTGATTAATCTGTGAGATTCAGTTGGGAGTGATGGATCTGGGGTTAGGTGACCTTTTTTGTTTGTTCAAGTAAATATAGTCTTCACTTTTATTAGATTCTCATTTATACACCGAATGTTGAGAGGGGAGCGACTCATGGTTTCACTATATACCAGGGGTGAATCCAGGATTTTTTTAGGGAGGGGTGCAAAATAGGTTGATCTGACATACTTGCGTTAGGAGCAAGTTTAATTAACGCAATCTTGCGTTAATTAAGTAAATTACACTACTTTAGACTACTTTAGGGGGCGCGTGCCCCCCCCCCTTACCTCTCCCCTGGATCCGTTACCGCTATAGACATTCACTTTGGTTTTGTTCTTGTGTTATGTTCTTGTGTTATGTATGTTCTTGGTTTTGTTCTTCAGTGCTGGAAGTTTGCTCAAAATGTGAGTTGTTCTTATATATTTTGTTTTCTTCTTCGCGTGTCAGGAATATGCTCTTTTGAGGCCGAAATATTTGGAATATTTTTTAATTAAAGTGTTGTTTTGTTTTTATTTATTTTCTGTTTCACTGCTTCGTTGAAATTAAAACCCGTTTTTCTTGCTTAGTTTTTCGTAGATGGAAAAGCAGTGTGGTCTAAGAAATTATACTTGCCCAATACTCATAAAAGCATAGAGGCCTGAATGGCCATTTTTCGTTTTTAATCCCCTCCCCTCCAACTTCCTTCTACCAGAAAAAAATTCAGTGCTACCTCTCCTCCATGCAAAATATTGAAAACATGTCTAAACCTATGTGAACAATGATAAAAATAATTACATCTACGAACTTATTTTGGATTCTAAAAAACATTAAAAATGAAAGTTAAAAAAATTGCTTTTGGATTTCAGACAAGGTTTTCCCCGTTGTCTCTGGAATGCAAATAAGAACATACAAAGTACCAAGGAAAGAAAAAGCACCGTAAATTAAAAATATAATACTTTGATTGAAAGTTTCCACTAGAATTCCGTACGTCATTGTTACTAGAAAAGCTAAAAACCAGCCAAACGATGTGGCAATGGCACTCGTGGTTCCTTTTACTTCCAGAGGAAGTATTTCACCCAATACTGTCCATGTAACAGGACCAAATCCAATATAAAAAAATGCACTAAACACAATTAAACATGCTAGTGGCAACCAGTATAGGTTATGGATTTGCTCAGGGCTATGGATACTATAATGGAAATATACTCCCAGACATGTTGTAGAAGCCCCCATAGCAATTCCTGAAATACTCAGCAAGGTCTTTCTACCAGCACGATCGATGATTATGGAACTGACAATTGTGGTTGAAAGTTGAACTAGTCCAACTATAATGACTTGTAGGGAACTTGGTATATTACCTCCAGATATGTCGAAAATGATTTTTAAATTGTAAAATATTCCATTTACTCCACAAGTTTGTTGAAAGAACATCAGCGCTAAACAAATTGTTACTGGTTTAAAAACACGTTTTTTGAAAAAGTTACGAAACTTAATCTTAGACGGAATACTACTATCTTGATTTCTCACTATATCTTCAAAGCCAAATAAATCTCCACGTAAGAAAAAATAATTTTCCTTTGCTCTTTTAAGATCATTTTGTCTAGCTAAGTATATGGGGGATTCTGGAACAAAAAGAATGGTAGCTATAAAACCACTTATTGGGAATAATAGACAAGCAAGTGTAACTGTTCTCCATTGAAAAAAAGCACCTAAAATATACATAGTCAAAATACCGCAGACGAGCATAAAAGAAAACATTGTTGCAAGTAGTCCTCTGTATTTCGGGTCAGCAATTTCTCCAGCAAATACTGGAGCACTAATGGTTGTTATACCCGACGCCAGACCTATGAGTATTCTACCCATAACTAGCATGTAGAAATTTACTCCAAGGGCAACACATAGAAAGCCACAAAGAAACAAAGGAGTGATGAATAAGAAAGTTTTTTTGCGTCCAAGATAATCTATAAGCAGTCCTCCACTAATTGCCCCAATGGCACCACCGATGTTAAGTACTGAGCCAATCAGAGATATGTCTGCCATGCTTAATCCCAGTTCAGATTCACCAAGTTGAGGTAGAGATGGCGCAGCCCATCCTAGACCAGCACCAATGCAGAACGAACAAAGATCAGCTGAAATGGGGGAACATAATTAAACATATAGAACTAGGAGCGAAGACAGTAAAAAACGAATGAGATACAAAACCAAGCTAGATAAATCAGCGAGAGATCATCAATGCCTACTAGTGGCTCAAGCCTCTTCAGTAAAAACCATGTCAATTTGAAAAGTGGGCCACTTTTATTATTTTTATTTCCTTTTGTAATAGAGCTTTAAAGTCTTTACTGCTTGTAGTTATTGTGATCTCTCACATAACCACTATTCACAGGCGGAAAGTGAATTTTTAGGAATTCATTTTATTATCCTGATTTCTCGTTTCCCAGTTACGAAATTTGAAACTTCAGTAAAAGAGGATTTTTCTATTAGGTTGCGACACGCATAATACAGAGGATCTCCCACCGCCGGCTGCGCTTAAGGTGATAACAGTGCCTCTCCACGACGGCCTCTCTTGTTCGTTAGACTAAAGTTCTTCGAGTGATGATCTCAAAAACACAGCATCCTTCTCATGACATCGGCTGAGTGCTGTCCTTTGTCTTCCATGCTGTGGAGGGGTACTGTCCTTTGCTGGGAGGAGTATAACACCAGACATCATGAGGAAGTGGCCCTCAGCCACCCGCACTATGTGACCGCAATAAAGGCATCAGTTTTGTCTCTTCGCTTATGTACGCGTTAGTTATCTTACCGGTCCAGTGGATACCAAGGATGGGTCGAAGTAAGATATTCTCAAACCCCTAAATTTGCTTTCGAGCTGCTTGGTCAACGCCAAAGATTCACATACATTAGTACGGAGAGGACATATCTGCTGAAGAGTCGGAGCTTGAACTTCAGGGAGTATGCTAAATTCCTTCACACATTTATTAGTCAAGGTTGCAGCAGTGGCGTCAACTTAGTAAAGAGCGAGCCACAGCCCATAGTAACCAAAAGCTAAGAAATGTGTTAAAAAAAACTGCCTTGTCAGAAAAAATAACCATCTGAGACTGATTTTGGAATGGTAACTATTATTTCATCTTAGAAGTAAAAGTTTATTCAGATAAGAAATTTATGTTGATTTTGTAAAATATTGGAAAGGATGTTGTATCGAAACGAAAAGTGCACCATTGGAATAAGCATGGTAAAAAACTTTGAATAGGGGAATTAAAGTCCCTGATCTTGAACCGCAAGGAAAATCTCTTTTTTGCATTGGTAGCGCTGATGCCTCTCCCTTTTTTTCTTTGTTTTCCAGGGCTAGCAGGTCGCCAGAACATCATAGAGAGATGTTTAATAGCTTATTTTAAAGCTATTTCTCGTATCTCCGTGTTTTTTGTTGTTTTTTTTTATAAGAAATTTCGCCATTTGGTCATACGGCACTAAGGGTCATAAGGCACTAAGCATAGCACTTTTTGTGCCATTTCTCAAGGGGTGGGGCTAGCAGGCTACCAGAACGTCACAGACAAATGTATAATAGCTCATATAAAGCTATTTCTCATATCTACGTGCTTCCTATAAATCCCACCATCTGAAAGTACGAAATGGCACTTAAAATTGCTTTTTTGGTGCTACGTCTCAACTGGAAAAGCTGGAGCTAGTTGGCTACCGTAACTTCTTAGATACATGTTTAATGACTCATTTGAAAGCTATTTCTCATATCTATGTGCTTTTTATCAATTATACCATTCTTAAGTGTCATATAGCACTAAAATGGCACTTTTGGTGTCACTTTTAAGTGTAAAAGCTTGGAAGTATAAAACGACAGCATTGTAATAATTATGGTCCGAAGCCCTTAACAGGAAGTTTTCAAGAACCCTTTTGGTATATTCCCCCTCCCAGCCTCCTTAGTAAATTTCAAAAATCGACTGCTCACCAGCAAGCTACTGCAACATTAGCACGGCCAGCAGGCTACCACACCATCGTAGACGGATGACTAATGGCTCGTTTAAAAGCTATTTTCCATATCTACGTGTTTTTTACAAATCTGTTACATTTCATAGATGTCAGTGTTAACTAGTCCCTTCGGAGAATTCGCTATGAACTTTTTGTCTTTAACACGGTCAGTGGACGTTGAGGATCACAAAATGATTTTTAAGATATCGAGTGCTCTTAAGAGGAAAAAAAAATAATCATAGAATAACAAATAACTGGATTTCAAAATTCCCGAAGACTATTCCTTGACGTACCTCCTCGACTCCTTCTGTTCGCAAAAGTTCAGCTTCATCAAACATAGTTTAATGGTCTCACTCTTTACAATAGAAACTTTAACTAACTCAATGTTTTATAACAGGCAATTACAAATGTATTTGCTAAATAAAGTCCAATAACTATGCTGTTGGTGATAACATGACCCTTCATAATCCCTGGGAAAAGGGCTGTAAGCAACGCAATTATTGTCCTACTAGTCCAATAGATTAAATTGGATTAACATAAATCATAGTTCAAATAGTAGAGCGTTAGACTTTAAATCAGAATGCCAAGAGTACAAGTCCGTACCGGGTTTTTGTCAGTCGTGGTTTTGTGCTTTCTATATGATTATTTTTCTGATAATTCACCATTTTTGTAAATGTGATGCACTTACTTTTTTTTTACTTAATTTTTTGTATGGATAATATTTGTTCTGTTGTAAACTGAAAGTTTTTCATAACTGTCGAGGTTGTCTGCAGTGTTCTCTAGGGGTGTCTTATCTCTCCTAGATCAGAAATGATCCCAAATTAAATAAAGAAATTTTTTTCAACGAAAGTAAGGAGTGACATTAAAACTTAAAACAAACAGAAATTATTCCGTATATGACGGGGTTGCCCTAACCCGAAAAAAAATAACAGATGATGGCAGCATTGTTTCTACATTAAATTTAAATTAAAAACGGACAAAGATTAATTTAAAAAACAAAGTTGTTCTGAGGGAAACTAGTGGTCTACTGAAAATACAAAAGCCAAGTATAAAAAACAAGAATATTGATTTAGGAGTCAAAACTGAGTACCTAGCCTGACAATAAAAACCTAATCTATAAAGCTTTCCATAGTCTTACACCAGCTGTGATTTCCATAACTTTCAGTATACAATTAAAATTATCTTAAAATTAAGCATAAAATAATTATTTTTTTAATAACCAGAAAGTCATTGAACACCATACAGAAACAATGGATTGATTTATCAGGTAACATTTAGGTCTCACTAGCTATAATACCAATAGTGAGTATAAATACAATTACTATACAATTACAAATACTATAAATACAATTTTAAAATGTATGAAATACGTTTTAGTATTTTTCGAAGTGAAGATCAAATAAGCCATAATATGAACTTAGGAAATCCGGTTGTTTCTCTCTATAAAACGGGGCATTTCGATTTATGATACTGACAGGCAGAAAGAATCAGAGAGAGAGAGAGAGAGAGAAAGAGACTGACAAACAGAAAGAGAGAGAGATTTCAGTCGAAAGCTTATGGTTCGTTTACACATTGCGGAAATTCATGCGTATTTACCAATCCGTGCGGAAATTCCGTCTGTTTTCGTGCTAGAAAAAACCTCTAGCTTTCCGCAACGTTTTGGTCAAATCAGGACGGAATATTGGCAAGGTTATTAAATGAATAAAACCATGAGTATGAATTATCAAAAACTAAATGATCTTATAATTTTGGTTAAAGGCTACCCCAGCTTGCATGATCCTTCGTACCCAGGCTACAAAAAAACTAAGAAAAACTGTGTCATTTGGCTCTCTATTGCTCAACAGGTTTCAAAAGATGGTAAGAACATAATACCCTTCTTGATATTTTGATGATAGCCACAGGGGATATCCACCATATGGCCACCAATAAGTTCTTTCACCCTTTTGACTCTAGGTCACGCAGTTGCAATAAATTGAAATCTTTGCCTTAAAACACAGCGTTATTCTAGCCATAGTTCGAACAGAAACGGACGGGTTTCCGCCTGGATTTCCGCAATGTGTGAACGAAAACATTAATGTTTCAGTTTCTATTCTTTTCCAGTAGTTTTCAGCAGCCGGTGAAAAGACAATATTCGTGGTTTCGTAGATCAAGCAGCCTGTCGTTTCATAGTTTGCGTCTAACTAGACGCAAACGCATGGCGATTGAAAGCCAAAAGCGGGAATAGGAACCTTCCTTGTTCCTAATAGGTACTGCTTTGCTATAACAGTTCTACTGGTTTTTAGAACTGCTTCCTTCAAAGCGAAAATACCATAAGAAATTTTGTCTGTGCGCAAAGTCTCAAGAAATTTGTTGTTGCGTGACTCAAATACCTCATATCGCTTTTATGCTTCAGGCAGAAAAGACTATTAGTCAAGTGGTGAGCCTTTAAACAACACCAAGTAATCACAGGAGCGGCTAAAATATAGTCTTCTGAATACTGTATGTCATGATATGAAGGCATTTATAAAAGAAAACAGCACTTATTAAAGGTAAATTGTACGTCACTTGTTCTCTTCTCATATGCTTTCTCTTTCAAAAGTACGTGCCACGTGGATTTTCTTTTTTTCTCTGTTAAACTTGCTAGCGATATGATGTATTTCGAGTCACGTTTTTAAACACGCAAGTGGTCCATTCATTCAGACCACAGTCGTCACTTACACATTAAGGTTAACCAGAGTTTGTAAAGTAGAATTATGAAAGACAGTCTACACCTGGCGATGATGAAAGTGATGATAACTTAGTAACAGATGGTTGGATATTAAAAGTAAGCATATTTTCAGACTCAGCATACTCGATTTATCCATGAAAGATACCCTAAGTGCATCTACTACCTCAGTATACAAAAAAGAGTACGACCCACGATGATGAAAATGACGATAACCCGCAAACTAATGATTTGATTTCAAAAGTGGGCACATGCTCAAAATCAGCAGACCCGAATCAACCAGAAACGACCCTTCAAATCGTCCAATTTCAAAAATACACGATTTTCCACGCGGAAAAACGCGCTCAGAAATAGTGGTTCTGCCCCTGCCAGATTCTCCATATGTGAGCAAATTTCCGTGCTTTTGCCATAAAATGCACAAACATTATGGAAACTGGTGCTTATCTACCTAATTATTAGGCCGCACTGACAGAAATCTGGAACGGTGTGAAAATCTTTAATAGTACATGGGCATCGGAGATAAAGCTATTGCCGCAAGCATTAACTGCATTTGTCGGTGAAGTTACGTTCTTAGTAGTACATGGCATCGGAGAAGAAGCTATTATCACAGGCATTAACTGCATTTGTCGGTGATGTTACGTTTTTTAATAGCACATGAGCGTGGAAAAAGATGCTATTATAGCAAGCAGTAACTGTATTTGTCGGTAAAGTTACGTTCTTTAATAAAACATGGACATCGGATAAAAACTATTATCGCAAGTATTAACTGCATTTGTCAGCTTAAGTTAAGTTCTTTAAAAGTACATGAGCTTCGGAGAAGAATTCATTATCGCAAGCATTTACTGAATTTGTCGGCGAAGTTACGTGTTTTAATAGTACATGAGCATCGGAAAAGAAGCTATTATCGTACACAGTAAGTGCATTTGTCGGTAAAGTTGCGTTCTTTGATATTACATGGGCATTGGAGAAGAAGCTATTATCGCAAGTATTAATTGCATTTCTCGGTAAAGTTACGTTCTTAGTAGAATATGGTCATTGGAGAAGAAGCTATTATCGCAAGTATTAACTACATTTGTCGGTGAAGTTATGTTCTGTGGGCCGGGCTACATCACTGTAGAGAGAGGTAAATTTCTTTACAGTGGGCTACATGGTAGCCAAGTCTGATATGGTTCCGATTTCGAAGCTTTTATGCCAAACTATCAAAGCTGCAGTTCTGCCGTTAATCAGCCCGACTATATTTTGGGCAAATCACGTTCTTAAAGCTGAATAAGTTTCGAAGGTTTTAAAATCTTATTATCAAAGGACTTTACTGGTAGGGAAGGCTTCCAATAATGTAGAGTATAATTCATGTTTTATAAACCTACAATGAAGTGCATTGGCTAGGAAGTATGTGAAATTTTAAATTTGAAAAATTAATAATAATACCAATAGTTTTTGTAAAACATTTGGTAAAAATTATAACGAAACCTGAATGCGTCAATAGTTCAATAGTTAAAGGACAATGATTAGTTTAAAATATACAAAAATTTAGTCTTTTTACCAACTGTTAAGTAAAGGACTGTCTATTCAATGTATATACAGCCAAAATAATGCGTTATAAAAAGAGCTTCGCCATAGAACCGTCAAACAAGGGGTGATTTAGCCTAGTCGTCATAGGATATCTATAAAAAAAAACAAATCAATAAAAGGAAAAATAGTTGGAAACGAGGAATGTTTGACAGTAAGGGAATATGAGAAAAGTCACAGTCCTCAGTATTGTTTCAGTTCTAATTGGAGTTTATTAATGCTGGGTTTTATTATGGTTGCTTTTCTGGTTGTATATTTCTTTGGTGTCAAGAATATCCTGTGTTTTTAAACATTAATTCATGTATTGCTTTATTTGTCCTGACAATAAAGTCAGTATCAAATCTATGAAAACTGCTCAAGTGGCTGTCTAAGTCTACGCGTAGAAGTACTAAAAGCTCTTTATCTTATTACTGAACGCTCTTATTTTGACTCCTCCCGACGGCATGCCTTTCAGCTTCAGCATTCTGTATTTAGCAGAGGTGGAATACAATCAATTATTTATGTGGCCTCCGTAGGAAAGTACATCTCTCGAATACCAGCTGCGGTTTTAAAATAGTATATTAATCAATGACTTTTGAACTTCCGGTAAAAAGTTAAAAATTTTCAATTGCGCCAGATAAAAAAAAGGGGTTCTAAGGCAGTTCTAAGACAAAATTTCAAAAGGCTCAGCTCGAACATCCGAGTTCAAGGATCTAACTGAGAAGTAATAAGTTTTCCGTTCATAAGTATGAAGTTATCGGTTAATAAATGATCATAATAAACTGTTTAAAAATAACAATGAAAAATGTTCTAATATTTTAAAATTATGTTAAAGTATCCAAGTTAGGTTTAATATTATTTTCTATGTTTATTTTCTTTTGATTTTTGTGGAAGGTACTCCACGATGAAAACCATTTTTAAGCGATAAGAGATTTGAAAAAAGTTTTGAACCACCTATCCAGTCTATCTCTAAGGATATAAACTTATAATTTTCAGGAGATGTTGACCTAGATCGTTAAATTTTATTGAGCTCATATCCCTTCCCCCCCCCCGAAACAAAAAACAAATGAAGAGCACATTTAAAAGAGAAACGCATTTAAATAAAGTTTTCGAGGGATCTCCAAAAATTTCTCTTACCCCCTTGTTTTCGATTTAAAATATTTTTTAGTAGTCACTCAAAATTTAATCCCCCCCCTTTATCAGTGTTTTAAAATGAACTGTTTATATCTGAAACTTTCTTATTTTTATGTTTTTTACCTACAAATTCTATAACGATTTCGTTATTTTTAAAAACAAAACTTAGTATTTGTGCTTCAACTTCGAAAAGTTTTTTCTTAAATAAACAAAACAAGAACAGACAAACAAACGAGAGAATAGCAGACGTATTAATTTTTAGACTGTTCTCAACTTTCAGATAATTCTTAAGGAATACTATGGTCAACTAGAAGTTTGAAAAGGACATCGTCTAGCTAATTGGCGCTTTCATACCATATATATAGTCATTTGACGCAACTTAAAATTATGTTTGCCTTTTGCTATATTTATTCTAAATAATTAGCTCTTAGTTAAGTGACATTTTGTTACTTCTGATTTTTATCGGCTATATTTAGGTAAATGAGGTCTATCTTACAATATTACTCACTGTTCGAGTTGATTTAAATACAACATTGGGGTCGATTAGGCACAAACATATGATATATTCTGCTCTTATATGTAATTTACTGTATATATTTGACTTGACTAATACTTTCTTACGTTATATTTCCTGGTTTTAGACTACTCTTAGTGTACATTTCAGCAAGTCAGAGTTGTCAAAGATACCTTTTGATGTTTGAAAAGCTATATTCCAGTTAATTAGCTTTAATTTAACTTTGACGGTGATATTTGCATAGATTTTATGATACATATTCTGATAGGGATTCAAATATTGGATTTCAAATTATTGGGTATTGGATTTCAAATTTGAAAACATAAGAAACATGAAGACAATCATGACAAATTGAAATAAAAGAAGACAAATAAAGAAATCATAGGAGTGACTCCAATCAGGTGAAAATATGAGAAAAGAAACCATTTTAGCTTTGTATGAAGTGAGCTAAGCTCTCCTGAACTTATGCTATAGAAGAGATGTAGAATCATTGCAGGAAACCCAATTTAAAATGGGTGCCATCACCAGTGCAAGAAGGTTCTTAGGCACTAAAACAATCAAGGGAAAGAATGTACAACATAATAGTTACATAAATTACAACATAAATTACAATGATTGAAAAAAGACCGAAGAAAGAAAGAGCTCCATACAAGGATTTTTCATACTCTTTATGACTTAGTGCAGGAGATCATCATAAGAGACCTAAAATGCACAAAGCTCTATTTTTGAAATTCGGGAAGAGCTAACTGGACACTGGGTTTATTTTTCAAAACAATTTAAAATTGAAAAAAATACTCCATCAAACATAACAAATACTAAAATAAAAAAAAAACAAAATAAAAACAAAGAAAACGAAAGATGCAGGAAAACTACAGGTAGAGATTCCGATGATATTTTGTTTTGTAATATATTGCAGCAATTGCTTACTCTCCAGAGATAATTACTGTGCGATTTGGTTTGTGACCTGCTCGTAATACCTCAGAGAAAGGTTTACCTGAAAATACCGCTAGAATTTGGTTTTTCAAACACTTCAAAGATTTTGCTTTTGGTGTAGGAAGGAATTCAGAACTTAGCTCTTCTGGTCCTCCTAATATCTCCATCCTGGAATTAGAAAACAGTCCTCTGTATAAAGAAATCAAATGAAACAGAATCGGTAACAATTGTCAGCACTTCGGATGGCTTTAGTTTTTTATTATTTTCTTTACTTTCAGCTATGACCGTTCTAGCTAGAATTTATGTTTTACAGAAAAGTAGCTTCAATTTGAATAGAGAAAAACGTATGCAAATAAATCAAAAATTTAACAAGCCTTGATTGACAACCGAGAAACTTTCGAAACGGAATAGTTGTTAATTTCCCAATTTAAAAAATTCTAGGACCAGTCTCGGGTTTTACAGTTTGATCTTTCAAACCATTCACGTTAACGAATGATAGACAAAAATGAACCCTTGTCAATGATAACCAAACCCTAAAAATGGATGGTTAAAAACATTATACAAAAATAATCGACTTCTTTTTATTTATTGCTCATTTAACGTTTGAATAATTCTATGTATTGTCTTTCCATCTATGCTCTGTATGTTGTGTCCTTGTCTTTGGAAGTTACCATACCTACCAAATTCTATTAGCATAAGAAAATTTAGGTGGTTTTTAGAAGAACAGCTAAATTATGAGGCAATGAGAGATGAGTATCATTTTTGGTACTTAAAGGGCAGTCCCTCAATATGTTCTAGCACACCTGCTAGTAAAAAACAACAAATCAGCACTAAGAAAGAAGCATTTGATTATTTGGTTTCTTTGGGAAATCCCTGGGGTACAAACAGTGTCTTTCGATCTACCTTTCCCCTTTGGCAAAATACAAGTATTAAAGTAACAATAAGCAATATCCTTAACTCAGAGCCATTTCCCCGGGGACTGAGGAGGGGGGGGCTCAATTCCTGAGAAATATATTTGCGCTTTAGACTATAGTAGTGGGAGATGTAATACCACAGGGAGGAGTCCATATATGGGTATTTAATACTAACGGGAGGGACGTAACACGCTCATTGAATACCACCGGGATAAGATCATTGACCTCCAATGAGCTAGAAAACGACCAGTACACGATCACAACCAATCACAGAGCTAGAAATACGACCGGGAGTGACGAAACTAATATTCCTGAAATTTCGGCAATGAATTTACGTAACTGTTATATCACAATTCCACCTTGACACTTTGCTAATATTTTTCGCGCTTCGAGGCTAAGATAACAGTTCGTTTCAAGGCATTATGGAGCAAACATCAAATAGAATGGATGATTTAGAAGTTATTGCAACGCAAATTTATAACGTAAGTTCTGTTTATGAATAATTAATTGAGATATTTACAAGGTAAGTTTTTACCAAATCACATCATTGACTAATGTAGATATACAACTCGATGCCTTTTTTATGCTCTTTCCGAATAGAATATTCTTTTTTTGTCGGAAATGAATTTTAGTCCCACACCCCATATATATTCAAATTCAGGGTATATATTTGTACATTAGGGGGATGGGGTTGCATGAAGCAAATATTAATTGTAACCCAGCTAGCAATATTACCTCTGATCGCATTAATTTTCTACTAGACTATCTTTTGAAAATGTCATCTGGTATAAATTTTAGGCCTATAAGCTGTGTGTGTGTGTGTGTTAACGATCTTTTTCTATCTAATTTTAAGCTTATATCTTAGTTTCTTTTTTGTCTCAGAAAACATTTAGGAATAAGATTTTCAATTCTGTAATATTATAAAAATTTTCGTTGATTGATAATATTAGCGTGTTTTTGTCTAAACTAATAAAATAAAAGATATCATAGGTCAACTGCTCCCCAAAATCTAGACGTAAATAGCGACGAGGACCACACTGCCTTTCCATCATAAACAATAAGTAGAAACAACGGGGAAATTAATTATACAAGTTGCATTAATATAGAAAATGGAGAGGGGAATGGGGGGCATAAGAATTAGCAAGTTTTAGCTAGTTTCAAAGATACCCCCCTCCCCCCCAAAAAAGTTGTAAAAATGATTTTTTAAGGAAGCTTTTTTTAAGGAAACTTCTTTTAAGGATAATTTTGATGTCCCTCTACCCGTCAAAAGGGCTTTGAATCGACAACCAATCAAGTCCTACGGTAGTTCACTACTTTAGCTCTTCGAGGTCCTATACGCAAGGAGAGAACACGAGGGCCCATATGCAAGAAGGCGAAATGGCTAATGACATGACAATCTCGCAAAAAACAAATGTAAGTTTAAAATTTATCGATATTTTCACTGAAGATTTTTTCTCCCAAAAGGAAATAAATCTTGCTTGGTTCATACACATTTCCTTATTCTATTATCCTGTTTGAGGTCAAGTATTATGACCGTGTAAAGAAGAGCATCTAATATTTTAATAAAAAGATGAGAGACGATAATTTAACAGCCCGTCTTTATCTCAGAACTGACTTGGTCTAATGTCTGCATCCTTAACCGAAAACAAGTGCGGATAGTGCGAAATATAATAATCATTTATTGTCGGAAATGAATTTTATTCCCACACCCCTATATGTTCAAATTCAGGGTGTATATTTGCACATTAGGGGGATGAGGATGCATGAAGCAAATATTAAGTGTAAGCCAGCTAGCAATTTTTCCTCTGATCGTATGAATTTTCTACTAGACTAGCTTTTGAAAATATCGTTTTGTATAAATTTTAGGCCTACATGATGTGTGTGTGTGTGTGTTGGCGAGCTTTTCTATCTAGTTTTAAACCTATATGTTAGCTTCTATTTTGTCTCAGAAAACATTTAGGAATAAGATTTTCAGTTCTGTAAGATTCTAAAAATTTTTGTTGAGTGATAATATTATTTCCTTATTCTAATATCCTGTTTAGGTCAAGTATTATGACCCTGTAAATCGGAGAATGTAATATTTTAATAATAAAGGTAAAGGTAAAGGATGCGGCACTAGACCCTTAAGGTCCAAACCAGCGGTGCTGATCTCCGTTTCGTGGCCCTTCAGCCAGGAAGTGCAATGGGGGGCTGGGGGCCCCCCATTGCTAGCCCATTGCTGGGGGCCCCCACCCATTGCTGGGGGCCCCCACCCATTGCTGGGGGCCCCCCAATAATAAGATGAGAGATGATAATTAAACAGGCCGTCTTTATCTCAGAACTGTCATGGTCTGTTGTCTGCACCCTTTAACCGTAAAAGTGTGTGTAATTAGATTAGTTTTTAAACCCTAGTTTCAAAAGAAAACATATGAGGTATGAATTTAATTGACACAGGGAAAAAATAAATGTAATTTAAAACGACGTTAAAAAGTCAGTGGGTTCTGATTTTGCTTGAGACTTACAAATATTTTCATCGTTTTTGGTCATTCAGGTAATTAAATTTCATGGAAAACTGTTTCCGTTCTGATGCAGAAAAGGTACTTTTCGAGTAAGGTTTCATATTCATTGAAACCTTGAAGTATACGCACTTTTATTTTATCGCTATAATGAAAATAGGAAGACGCCCCTTTGCATTAGTTGGAAAGAGCATGGGCGTAATTTAAGCATTTTGTTTTGGGGACAGAAGAGGGATGGGGGGCATTGTTCATAGCCAGGAATTGAAATACCTCTTTTACACTTTTCATTTAGCCTTTCAACCTTGAGTTAGTAAACAAAGTAGGGAATCAATACAGGCTGATTAAGCTATCGCTTTGCAAATACATTAGTAGCTGTGATTGAAAGGTAATGTTACCTCTCATAACCGTTAATGTGTCAACAAAGGACTATTGACTCCTTTACTTTTTACCCAATTTCAACTTTCTTAAAAATAGGGTGATTTATACACATTGAAAATAAGTGTCTATTTTCCTTATAGGTTAGAACAGATTCATCACAACCCTCCCCTCCACCTGAAGAAACAGGTCACGTATCATATGATCGCATTGTTGAAATGATTCAAATTGAAGCGCCATTGCAATTTCATGACGATGTTGAAACGCCATCACATATCAGTGAAGGGTACGGTAAATTTTTACGGGAGTATTATGGTAGTGATAATTTAGATGGTACACCTGCTAACATTATTAATGACACGGAATGGACGGATAATTTATTAGGAGAATATTTCAGTGTTGATAATAATTCTTTAGATGTAGACAATAGCACAGTTGATCAAAGCAATGAAGTTAGTTCAGATCAAGGTATGCTAGAGAATGATTTACCATGGTTGAGCCCAAACACCATTCGAATTATAGGCGACTTTACTCGTGAGTTAAATGAGAATCCTTCCTCCTCAGATTTATTGAATATAGCCCAAGTTCAATCAAATTTAATTGAACAAAAAAATGAATTCACATGGATGGATTTTCATATTCCTAACGCACTAGACGCTATGTTAAGCGAACTGGTTACTCCAAACACCAGCCCAATTGTTGAACAAAGTGGAGGAGGGGGAGTGGGTAGTAATGATATACAAGGAGGGAGGGGTTTAGGTAGTGATGATATACAATTCTAACCGCTATCGGAATTTCAGCAAACAAGTTCAATTCTGAATACAATGGACGTCTTCACTGCAAAGTTTTGTGATCCCTTTAATACATTGATGGCAGGGGGTATAATAATTGATCCTATAAATATTATCCATGACTATGCAGAGAAAATTCGTGCACTTCTTGAACATAGAATTCAATTGTGGAGGGGGGCGAGACAGTATTAAGGCCTCATTTTTTTAAAAATATTTTATTTTAATGAAATTCATGGTGAGGTCTATGATCACTATGTGCACACCGAAATGTTGTACCCCCATTTGGAGAATTATGAGAACGTCTTTATGGATTGGGTAGACAGTGTTGTCACCCATTTCGACAATTATAATGAGAATGGTAGTGGTTCAGTAGTTTTATTTGTAGAAAATTTAAGTTTGAATATATGTAAATTTAAAACAGATTTGAATTTAAGAGGGGGCATAGGGAGGAGGGTATAGTTTTAAAATATAATCCTGATTTAGAAGGATGCAAGGGAGTTCAACAAATCTGTTTCGGAACAGGCCAAAAGTATTTCATGTACGCAATTCTCATATCGGCTTTCCGACCTCTGAAAGATGAAGCTATAAAGAAAAATTTTGACCACTGGGCCATGCATGGAAAATAAGGGTCTGATTTTCCCCGAGTAGATTTCACTTGTTTAACAGAAAAAATTCCTGTAACACTCAGGGGGACAGATATTTTTGTGCGGGCCAACGCGCATTTAAATATTGGTGTTACATTGCTACAATATGAAAGGGAATTTGAAGAGGGGGAGAGTTCTCATAAAAAGGGGGTAATATTCCCAGTAAGAGGGCCATCTATTGAGTCTGTGAAACACTGGGTTTGGTTGTTGTACACACCGCCAAGTGAACCTAATTCAGTTGGCCATTTCAATCCCACTTTGGATATTAGTAGAGTTTTAAGTGAGGGTAGAAAGAGTCCTGGGGGTGTACGTTACTAGTGCCCAGTGTGATGGTCCCAATTTCGTAGTGATATAAAGCTACAAAATCACATGAAACACTGCAAAAGACACGGCTATCAATCGGTGGAGACAGTTGGTGGTTACCGGGCAATTTTACGATTTAGAAATTTCCAGAATACACTTATGCAAAGTGATAAAATAAGTTTGGATTGGGAAGTTAAGCTCACGGATGTGAACGACCCAAAATTTCCAAATCGTATCAAAGAACATCAAGCCATTGCAGTTTCCTATGCCCATACTTAAAGAGACAGTAGTAACACTATGCGTCTCTTAGAAATAGTTGAGATAATGGACGAGAAAGATTCCATGATCAAAGCATTGACTAAATTAGTTGTCACTGCGAATGGGGCAATTTCCCGCTTGAGACACACACACTATCCAATGATACTATCAGCAGAGGATCGCCTGGCCATTAAAAATAAGAAAATATTGTTGGGTATGTAAGGGGTAGTTTGAAGAGGGGACTAAGGGGAAAGGGACTAGAGGAAAAAAGACTAAGGGGGGAGGAAAGGGGAAAGTCAAAGATCATGATCATTTATGGCAGGAAATATCATCAGAGGGTAGTAATTTTCGTGGCGTAGCAGATCAATCGTACAATGTGAATGTAAGCCAACAGTTTTTTATACCAGTTTTCATTCACAATTGAAATTGCGATTTGAAATTTATTTTACCGGCTTTGGCACGTATGTACAGGGAGGGAGGGGATGCAGATAGCCCATGGGTAAATAACTCATTTACCTACAAAATTATCCCAAAATCAGCTGAGAAGTTGATGGTTCTAGAATTCAAACGGCAGGCAGTGGATAATGGACATACGTATTGGAATAAAATTCGTTTTTTTGATTCTTATAGTTTTTTCCCCGAGGCTCTCAGTCAACTAATTAGAGTGCAGAAAAGTGACAATTTTGATAGTTTCACTCTGCTCAAACAGCGCTTTCCTGACAGTGAAATGTACTACTTACTGACTTGTAAATGCATATATGCGTATGACTATTACAATTCTGGCACAAGGTTAAGTGAGGAGAAACTCCCTCCCATTGAAGGATTCTACAATTCCCTTACCGATAGTGAATGCACTGTCGAAGACTATGAATTTGCCAAAAGGGTATGGTCTAAGGGGGGCTGTAAAAATGGATGGGATTATTGTAGAATGTGCTTCGCAAGCAATGTGCTGGCTCTTCTAGGCACACAGACCAAATTTATTCAGAATTCGGTCTAGACATTGGCTATAACTTTTCAACACCGCATTTCTCGATGGACTTAATTCTAGAAATCAGTAGGGAGGAAATAGGTTTGATCAACGATGTGGATCAGCACTTATTTGTTGAAAGATCTATGAGGGGTGATATGGTTTTCATTGGGATCACGTCTTAACAACTGATCCAAGTGGGCAGAACTCTGTTGATGGTGTAAAGCCCAATGCTGTTTTTCTTGACATGAACTCACTCTACCCCTCGGCGATGTCTCACTATAGTTTACCATGTGGTAATTACAAATGGCCTGAAAATCTTGTGCCATAGAGATCCCCGGCATTCACACTGTCAAAGAAAATGGTCCCCAAGGATGTGTTTTTGAAATTAATGGTCACATACCACTTGAACTCCATGACAATGTAAAACATTTTCTTTTTCCGTGTGTAAATAGACCAGTGGCCAAGGACTCTTTGAGTCAATACAATCGGTCTTTTGTCAAGGATATGGGCATGCATTGGACCCCCTCCAAAAAGAAACTAATTGCAAATTTTGACCCTAAACAGAATATTGTTGTTCACCATGTACTATTGCGGTGGATGGTGACCAATGGTTTCAGGGTCACAAAGATACACAGAGTCCTGCAATTTTATCACAAACCCTACTTGAAACCGTTTATTGACACTTTTGTCAGTAAACGTTCACAGGCAAAAAGTAAAGCTAAAAAAGAAATGTATAAACTGATTTTAAATTCAGCTTTTGGAAAAATGTGTGAAAGCGTACAAAACAGATCTCGTTGCGACGTTGTAACCTGCCCCAGAGACTGTGCACGAATTGTCGCTGATCCTAACTTTACAACATTCACGACCATAGAATGGAATATGGTTCTGCTACACAGTAAAAAGAGAAAGGTTGTTCTGAATAAGAATATCGCGGGGGGAGTTCAGTACTTGAAATTTCCAAGAAACTCATATTTTCCTTCTTTTACAACGTGTGTAAGGTACAATGGCCAAGGGAGGGGAAGATTCAAGTTTACTATGGGGACAGAGATTTTCTATTGTTAAAAGTTAAAACCGAGAATTTAATGGAAGATTTGGAAAATGGTGTGTACATTGGCCCGTGGATGGATTATACGAATTGGAATGAGAGCATTTATCCCGAGTTGGTGAAACGCCAGGCCCGCAATCAGCTATTAATGTTAAAGTCGGAGACGGGGAGCGATTTACTAACCAATGGGGTGTTCCCCCATTCAAAAGTATACTGTGTGGAAACACACGATAAGGATGTAAAACAAGCGTTAAAGGAGTGCTTACACTTTGTAAAAAATAATTTCAACATGAGTGTCTACAGAAACTGTGTGGAAAGTTGTCTAATGCCGAGAGCAAAAGTACTGGTAATCCGCTCTCTACAATATAAGAACTATACTGTTAGAGTAGAAACAAATGCCATGTCTTGCATATCCGACAAGGTCTATATACTCGAGAATGGTGTAAGGGTACTCCCCATGGACACTATCGGATTATTATTATTATTATTATTCATTTATTGCCCGTCAAAAAAAGGTACAAAAGGTACAATAGACGGAGTAATCACTAAAGAAAACAAAAAAGAAAAAAAAGAAAAAGAAGGACACAAACACACATTAAAAATTCAAACACATGACAAAAGAAAACTCTTCATTACATTAATACGAACAGTGACTATATGCATTACATTAATATAAAAAAAACTATTGTGAACAAATTGTTGACCATGGATGATTAAACTTACTTTGAAAACGGGATAGAGATTTATTAATGCTAATATTAGGGTCAGCTAGCTTATACAAATGAATAATTTTACGGTTTCTTGTCCAAGGGGGCAAATGTAGAAGATATTTAGCAAATCTGAAGAAGATTGATCGTAGGTGCTTTTTATCTGTAACTGTAAAGAATCTCCAGAAAGGAGCAATGTAAAGCAGATGAGGAAGGGCTGTGGCGTTGTAAATGGATGCTAGAATATAACGGTTGAAACGTAGTTTGCTTTTTACGATTACAGCGTAAGAAATGCTAATTTTACGCTCAACATGAGAAATCAGCAAACGACGTGTGTGGCCTATAGATGTGCCAATTGGGAGGCCCAGGTATGTAATATGGTCTGAGGGTTTAACAAGAGAACCGTCCATATTTATAAGAGGAGTAGAGGGATTTCGCCAATTGAAAAGGATTACTTCGGATTTCTCAGGATTAAAAGACAGACCGATTTTTGAATATTCATCTTTGAGGATTTTGAAATTCTGCTCAATGCACTGGATCGTACGGCTGAGATTCAGGATGTCATCAGCATAACATATAAGAGACATATCTATTCTCCCAAGAATGCATGAAGGAAGACACTTTGCCTGCGCTTCCAGGACACTATTATTGAACAGGGTAGGGGAAGTGATAGCTCCCTGTCTAGTCCCTTTCTTAAAGAGGATGGGGTATTGAAGATTCACAAGCATATTCGAGGGAATCGAAGAGTTTGGCCTCACACGAGAACTAATGCAATTATATAGGGAAGGATGAAGAGCCGACTGCAGGGAAAAACGGGATGGAAGTTTTAAACGCACTTTTAGGTTCCTATATAAATCCCTGAGAACACGGACAACTGATCGGTTTACGCCTCGCCTTGCCATATGAAGAAGCATGGACGAATGAATTAAGGAATCGAACGCTCGTCTAACGTCATGTCCGGCGAGGATCATACTTTCTTCCGAAGATTCAGCGTCGGCGAGGGCAGTAAAAACTGCTGTAAGAGCATGAGAACAGCCAAGATAAGCCTGAAAACCGAACTGATATGGGGGAACGTAACATTTTTGTCTTAACTCATCAAGAAAAAGAAGCTCGAAAAGTTTGCATGTCGTAGTAGATACGGTGATGGGACGGAAAGAGGAACATTGCAGCTCAGATTTCAATATTTCATATTGAGTTGAATGCATGGACTATCGAAAACAACTCGGTCTGGATAAATTAACTTAATATCAAAAATAGTACTTGGGGGGGGGACAACAATTTTTTAATATAATCTTCATTCCATTGCCATCATCATCTTCATCATTTAACTTTTACTGCAGCTGCTATTATATACAGAGTTTGTTTTCCAGCCGCAGCGGGCCGCGCTTTCCGGCCTCCGGGGGTGTGACGTCCTGCCCGTGGCCGGCCTTTGGCCCCTGGGGTAGGGGGTCCCATCCGTGGCCTTCCTTCGGCCCCGGAGGGGGGGTCCCGGGGGATTTTCATCTTTTAAATGTTGCAAATAGTGTTTTCTCATACTTTAGTCTACAAATATGTTCAACTGTGCTGCTATTGCTGTTCTTGATGTATTTTAAGTTGTTTTTTGTTGTTGCTAATAAATAAAAAATATTAAATTGTTGTTCTGTTATTGCTTTTGCTGGTGTTGTACAAAAAAAGTGTTGTTAATAAAAGAAAAAATATGTTTTAATTGTTCTTGTTGCTATTAAATAACGTACTAGGTAGATCTAAGGGGAAATTGTTATTTATTCATTAGGCAAGTATGGTTTACAGTTAGTTTTAGTCCAACTGCTGTCAACAGCATCATCAGTATGTATCAATTTAAAACACCATTCATATATTATCTATATATCTTTATTATCTACCGAGTTGTTCGTGACTCAAGTTCTCTAATAACTCTAAATAAACAAATATACCCCGGTGCCCCCAAATTTCTACTTTCAGCGTACAGGCAGGCGACAAATAAGCCCTACGGGTACATTTTGCTAGATAGTAGTCAGAATACACCCGAGGATTTGCGTGTAGTCCCAGATATTTTTGACAAAGAAATTACTGTATATATTCCGGTGAACAGTGGAAAGGGCTATTAGTTCCCATCATGACACTGAAGAAACTACACGAAAACAGACAATTATTTTCCGTTCTAAGCACTTAAAAACTCCCACTCAGGAAGGTCATACTCAAACATGGTGTTGACAAAGAATTTATTAATCTAATATCTGAACTTTGTCTAAATTTAACTGAGGGCAATGTACACTTGCCAGAAGGTGTTAGACAACAGACAAAGCAACATCGTTCCACTGTACGTGCCTTGGCTTGTAATAGCAAAGGAAAAGATTTTAAAAGAAAATGTCCCCTTCAAGCGGGCGGTAGCATTTTTACACTTTTACTACCAATAATCGCAGGACTTGTAAACAGTTTTCTCTAGATCGTTAAACCCTATGAATTGACTCCAATAGAACTTGCTTTCACCAGATGAACACTTTGAGGATAATCTAAGCCAATTCATTAATGATGAAAATATTGCCGATGATAAAAAGCTAGTTTTACTTCAAGATGCACTGCGTCGTGTGGACAAACATAGACCATATCTTGAGAAACCCGCCTCCGTCGCCGTCAATGTCACTGATCCCACCCCACCCCCCAAACAGGAAATATCTCCTCAATATATCTCCTCAAAATATCTCCTCAGGACGTATTGATATCAACTAACCGTGACAAGCACCACCCTCCAGTGTGCAAAAGGGTAGTGGGCATTACACTATGTGTTTGAGTTCAAAATGAATGAAGTTTTAAAACATGTTCACGAAAATATTGGTAACATAAGAAATCCAAGTTCCCCCCACAAAACTTTCTAAGGTTGCCTCTAACGTAGGTGGCAACACATTAAGAAATGCAAAAGAGTATCTAGAAAATGAACCGAGTTACACTCTGCATTGGAATTGTAGGCTTCGTGGAAAACAATATCAACAAATTAAAGCCTTTTCCCCTCTGCATATAATGCAAACAGATCTTTTAACTCTAGATGAGATTTAAAGACGTCACAATACACCTTACAAATATATTCTAGTGGCAATCAGTGTCTTTAGTCACTATGCATATGCCATTTCATTGCGATCAAAGAGAGGTGTTGAAGTTGCTCAGGCTTTAGAAAGTATTCTTGAACATGATAACTATAGAAAAATTCAAAGTGATCACCGCGGTGAATTTGTTAATCCGCATGTGAAAAAGATTATATTGAAATGTAATACAAAGTTCTATCATAGTCAAAGACCGATAAAGGCTGCATTGGCTGAACGACTGATAAAAACGATTCGTCTATTAATTTCGAGATATTGTACACTGAAAAATACTGTTGCTTTTATTCATGATTTAGATAAAATCATATAAATATATAACCAACGACCTCATCGATCACAGTCAAGTGTTAGCCTCAGGAAGCTCGTTGCTGTGAAAATACGTTTGACACTTTTCTTAAACAATATTCCAGTGAAAAAAATTTGTGAAGAAGAAACTCAATGTTGGCGATACTGTTCGAATTGATAGAACCAGCAGTACTTTTGAAAAGGGGAATTATTTATGGAGCACTGAACTTTTTAAAGTGTTCAAAATCCTAGACACCAAACCCACGACATATCGTCTGCGAGACGCCAAACATTATGAGATCCTCGGCGGTTCTTATGATTATGAACTACAAAAAGTTAGAAACAGTAGTGAAATTTATCAAATTGAAAAGATATTAAAGAGCCGTACTCGCAGGGCCAAGAGACAGTTGCTTGTTTGTTGGCTAGGATTCAACTCTGATTTTGATTCTTGGGTTGCATTTGAAGACATTAATAATGCCCAATGATTTATATGTGACATTCATGTCCAATGTCTCCAACCCTCTCTACAATGATTTGAGTAAAACAAGTGATTTATGGACGAAACTCTCTCCCACTATCAAATTCGACGGCATGTATGAAGTGGCTCTTGTCGACTGTATTCTCAAAGATACCTATGATATCCTGAGAAAAGATCGCAAATATGATATAAAAATTAAACCCTATGTTTGGCCGCCACCACCCGATAGTGAACAACATAAAATTCAAATAATCATCTTGATGGATTATCCATATGTTGCATTACCATACGAGGAACTCACTACTATGAATGATTTATGTCGTTATATCAATAAAAGAATTTCCGCTCTTAAAAAGGGGTCTTTCATTTCAACTATTCAAAGGAAGGGGGCAAGATCTACGTTAGTTCACTCATTCCCAGTGAAAAGGTTATTCTCAATGATAATCTAAAAGATGTTCTTGGCTTTAAACTCAATATAATCAATTGTAAAAGTGCCGGAAACACTAAAGTTATTTTTGCTGACTACCCGGCTGCCTTCTCCACGGACACTTATATATTTCTTTATGCTTCATTTTTTGAAACATCCAGAGTTGGCAATAGCAATAATCCCCTCTTATGAGTTCTTGAAAGAAAAACCAATCAAGTCCATACATTTGTCCTGATATTGACTGCTATGTTAATACTCTTGGTCCTAGACAACTAGGCCATGGAATGGACTATTACAAGGGTCGTTAATCAATGTTTGGCCATGGTCTTGGCAGTTGGTTTGCTAAGCTGTTTCACTCTTCACTACCTCTGGCTAAAAAATATATTGTACCGGCTGTGACAGATTTTGCATCCTCTACACTATACGATTGGAGCTCTGCAACGATTTAAAAAAAAGTGCTTCGGACAATCTTAGGTCCAGTGCGCGAACCCTTGGCGAGCACTTGAAATCTCAACAAAATGGAAAAGGTTTAAAAAGGTCGAGAAACAGTGCACCACTCATCAGTCTCTAATCAGGTCAGAAACGAAAGACAACACCCCTGTCAAAGAAAAGAAGGAAAAAACGACACGTACAATAAACACAACAAGAAGAAGCCCCAGGAAGGGAATTGTTAGATCGAAACTTGATTTCTTTTCATAGATTGAACAATGGCATATCTACCGCATAAGGATTCTCATCCTTCAATCATTTCATCTTTAAATCTTTTCAATGCAGAAAATGTTTATGTGAGTGTGAAACGTGGATACTATGAGCAATTTTATCCACAACAACCGCTCTCTGATAATATCCACTTTCAAATTTATTCCAATGAGGACTACTTTATGGACATGTCTTCGACATTTATAGATTTACGTGTGTTAGTCAAGAAATCCGACAATCGAATGTCAATTCATGCTGATGGAATATCCTATGAAAATTGTATATTACATAATTTATTTCCTCAGATAAGTGTCTACATAAATAGCACTTTGGTGAGCACAAGCAACAATCTCTAAAATTATACAAGCTATATGCAGTTCGTGTTGATGACACCCAAGTCATAGACTGTGCCATATGTGATATTATGATTTAAAGTGGTGTACCGATCGCGCCACTCGCTGAAAGCGAGAAAACAAAATGCGTAGCTATAGTAGGTTAGAAATTCTCCAACTATCAATTTGGGAGCGTAACCTCGCTTCCTCGGGTTATCACCGTGTCGATTACCTCTAATTTTGTGTAGAAATCAGATTCCTGGGACCGTTACCGATGGAGTCATACGAACTAGTTGCCTGCTGTGCGATTAGATACAGATATATAAATAAAACGAACACAAATAGAAAAGCAATAGTTTTATTGTGACTTACATTTAGGTGTACAACAGTTCTTCACTTCAACTGACGACAATAGTGGCTGAGATAACAATAATAACCAAATCTCTACAATGACTGCGTCATAATGATAATTCTGACAAAACGAATGTCCAATAATAGTTTGAATTGCAATGCCTGAATGCCTCAAAAAACACTTTTCTTCACTATATCAAATTAATCCTGCTTCTGCGCTCTGAGTGCTATTTCACGATTGTCCCAAGTCCTGTGGAGGGGGCCGCTACCTTGTTATTATGTTTACCAACTCACTTCATTATGCTAACCGAACATCCAATAATTTGTTTTGAATATTTTCGATGATTTAAACATTGATACTGACCTTATAACTTAAACTATCTGAGAAACTTTGTATCAATCTTTTTTTTAATACCAAATATTTTAGCGAAATTCAAAACCAAATAGCGTCGTTGCTTTGCTGAGCCTAAAACGCAGTTTCTCTTTTTGCTGATTAAGAATTTAGAATCTTGGAAACGGAATTTGAACTTAATTAGGGGAAGTTTAATTTATATCGGAATTATCTTTAGAAAGAAAGAATTTTATCTTTTTGTATTTTAAATATATCACATATTACTCACGGTACATATTACCCTTCCCATTATTTAATGACGTCCCGTCATTAAGACTTGCTTGCCCTTGGGTTTTTGAAATATTCGCGATTTATTTATTATTAAACCTACGTAATTTTAATTCAAATTGTATTATTTTATACTTTTATATAAGCTTAATCAGGAGTGCTAAAAATTTTCTCTATTACTTTTCTTATTTTATTATACATCCCTATCTAAAGTTCATCTACCGGACTGAGATTATCTATGGTTCTAGCCTAGCTACTATACTAAAGTTTTTTTTGTACATCTAACACTGATGACTCTTATATTTCCAACAAGGTTGAGGCTATTCTACTTTTACTATGAGTTTTTTTTAAATCCACCTTTTACAAGTTTTTATCCTTCGCTAACCATAGGATAATTATGCTTCCTATCTACGATAAATTAAATGAATAGTACGACAACGCTACACATAACTCTATCTGAACATCTAACACTACATATAAGAACGACTTAAAACACATGTTTGCTTACCACGTTCACTGGTAAACATTAGAACACTTTCACTGGGAACGTTTGCTATGTAATATTACTGATAGGATATTGGAATTTTTAAGTTATCGAAGTTATTAAAATGCAACATATGCAAATTCATACCTATTTCATCACCATTCATGTCTTTTAGCGTGCTCACTCCTTCTTTCATAAATTATGGTCTTCACTCCTTTCGTCTTGGCAAAAATTTTAAAATACTTACAATATAGTTTCTTCACGGAACAGTTCGAGCATGGTTATGTTCATCTTGGACGAAACGCTTTCTCTAATTGTCAAACGGGAAATGATACTCCCAGGTACAGGTGTGTGGAATTTTGATATCAGAGTTCATTCTCACCTGATGTTTCTTGGATAGTTCATAAGGTGCCTTATCGTTAAGGGATTGAACACTGGGACTGTTGAGACTTGGGACTTGATCTATTATCAAAACAGTCTGGATTGGGTTGATTTTCTTCTCAGCATATCTTTCTTGGGATATTTTAAAGTACATAGATAATGTAATACTCGTGTAAAATTGTTCGTTTGTGCACTTAGAGATTACAGTTCTCTTATAAATTGTTCGTGCCTGGCTTGCGTCTATTAACTTTTGGGGTGATTCCTTGCTTAATCACAGGGGAATTGATGTTTGGATTTGGAATGGGTCGACATCAAACTTTAGTGACTCTTTCAACATATTGTCTTTAACATACTGGTAGGGGTATATTGTCACTGAGGGGCTAGTCACTGGGGTTAAGGTTTATTTCTGTAATTCAATGGTTATTTTCCGGGTCCATTTTTCAGAAATTATCTCGTAACATTTATGGGATAACAGAGATATGAACTTTTCGCATTTGATAGAGATGATAGGATGGATTCCGAGAAATAGTCGAAAGGGATTCGATGCGTGAATCTGCGACACATAAATAATTTTTGCGTTCATCAAATATCATAACTATACAGTCGTATGGTACATGGGTCCATAATGATTATCAAGGGTGATATTTATGCACATATATCTTGTACTGGTCGATGGGGTTCTCAAGATTTATGTGTTTATATAGTTCGATAATGCACTGGATACTGAGATTCAAATATAGTGTTACCTGATACGTAATATGGTTTGTGGTCGACAAAACAGCGATCAAAAGGTAACTATAATTTTTGTAACGAAGCTAGGGCGAAAGTTGCCCGGAGTCTATGGTGAGTACTCTTCGTTGTTTGAGGTATGATGAAAACAGATGCTACTAGGTTGTATCTGCACTGGACTAAGCAATGTAATGATCGATTTCCAATATGTCAATCCACTTCCTGTAATAAAATAACGAGGCAGAATCCGACGTTCTTTAAAATCAAAAAGTCTTAATACATAATAAACGATACGATTAGGTGCATTTTAGGGTGAATGTTACCCTATAAGACAATATTAAATAGATACACTAATATTACTACAAAAATATTTATTTTAATAAAACGACATTATTATCATGTTGGTTTCAGATACATAGAATTCCCATTGGGAAATCTAAAACTGAGATTTCTTCTAATTTGTTTTGAGAAAGGAAACGACGATACAAGGCTTATATAATTCTTCAACACTTATTTAATTCTTCCTTAGATTTAAAACAATCCTTTTAAACATAAGTTACTCTCCATTGTTAAATTTGAGGTCTCAGATTACAACATATTTCATGCCTTCATTGTTCACGCACGTCCGTGCTGTTTAAGAAACGCATATTGCAGCGTCATAGCCACACGGGTTTACGTAAACGACACTTACAATGAGGGAACAAGACATAGCAAGGACAAGTGGAGACCTCTATACCCACCCGTTTTCTAATGTCTTCTTTTTTTGGCCTAGACGTTCTCATGGGGTTCCGGGTTTAACTTCTGCATTTCAGCCGTTTCCCCCGTGTTCTTCCTTTGGGTTTTGCCTTCTTAGTCTCGTGATTTTTCCATTATTAAAAGTCAGTAAGATTCTCGTGGTCAGGGAAATCGCGAACACAAAACATACGGTCAGTAGTATGTTCCACCAGAAATTGGTTGAGAATAATCCGTATCTATTATACACATATGTTAATCTTTGGTCTTCATTTGTAAATAGGGGGATCTGGGAGTCTAATGCTTCTCTTATTTTTGTAAGCCTTAATGTCCCTTTAATCTTTTCTATTTTGGACCATATCGAGAATTTTTGTTTCCTCACTTTCTATGTTGGGAACAGCGTACGACAGGTTAATTGCCTTGAAATTGATTATTTTGGGACTTATTGTATTTGTGCTCGTGGTAATTAACGGCGTTCGAACAGTTGAATCTTTAGTTACAAGTCGACATCCTTGTTTTATGGTTATCGTATCCATGTCTTGTAACAGTAATTCTGCCCTGTAGCTTGGATCTATTCTTTCTGTATTATTATAACAAGACAAAGTTCCAACAATTCTCTCGGAACAGAAAATAACCAAAGATCATTTCTAAGGTGTATGAATATTTCTCGTTTAGAACTTCATATCAAGACTTCTTTCGGCTGGACTGGATACATCGTAGTGGAATGGTACGGGTAGACTTTTTACTTGTGAGGTAAAAGTTTTTAAATTATTATTCCTTTATGACGCCTATCCATTAAAATCTTGTAATCCTATACTGATTAAGTGTAATTCCATCTATTGGGTTTTTAACCGTTCTACCCGATTGTGTCGTTACTTTCTCCTCGACTTCTTGTTTTTTTTTTGGTTTTGCTAGCGAAATGAGATCAAATTTTTTGAATTGTTTTTTCAAAAACTCTTGCCCTTTTAATTTTGTTTCTTTAGCATGCGCGGCCACTGAAGTCGGTTTTGATTTCCCTATTTCTTTAACTACCATATGGTCTGATTCGCCGTCAGACTCTTCTGAACTGGTTTCCGATGATTCCGCATTAGACCTTTTAGGAGTGGCACTTCGCGTTTTTGAGGTGTCACCTGCCCTTCCTTCATCAATTACTACTCCTCTGGAAGTAGAAAGTTTATTCTCTAAGTCTTCACCTTGAGTTTTCAACTCGGGAGACTTGACAGATTCTTGAGAGCTTTGAGAGGAATCAAAAGTTTTTCCGGGGTTTCTCCACTGTTTAAATGCCATGTCTTCAGGGGGATGGGGCATTCTTTGCACTAGTGTTTCCCTCCATGAAGTTCACTGTTTAGGCTTCACCTTGGGTACAGTTATATCATGATATTGTCCTTGCTGGTCATCCTTGGGAGTTTGATTCCTAGGCAATGTACTTTGACTCTTTTTTATTGGGAAATTTATTAAATCCATAGCTTCTCGCAGATTCGTTTTAATTGAATCGTTGGGAAGAGTTTTCTCTACAATAATACCCGGAGTTTCTACCGCCCTGTTTAATTCCTCCTGTAATGACAGGGGCCTCTCTATTGGTGTTGCAAAGGAAACCATATCGTCTGGAAATCTTTTGGGGGGACAAGGGGTCGAAATTCTATCAGGGAAAAATTGGGTTTTTGGAGATATCGTTTAATCTAATTCTCCTGCGCTCTCTGATGATAAACTTTTTGGATCTTTCGGCGTTTTTATTCTTACTAGTATTAGGGATTTGCTTTTGGAAATAACAAGATTTTTCATAGCTAAGAATTCTTCAAAGTTTTCCTCGTCACTCTCATTTTCAAAATAGTCTTGCTTGAAATTAAAGGGTTTTAGCTCTGCCAATCTCGACTTAGGGGGCTCATTTTCTACATCTGATGAATCGGTAGACGAGGGACGCGGCACCCGTCTTTCTGGAAATTTTGCTCTTTTTGCTCGGCTAACATGTGCCTTGTAAGTTCTTCCACTATCAGGGTTCACTACTTTAAAAGTATAATCGTTATCGTACTTTTTGACTATTCTGTACGGTCCAGAATATTTGTTGGAAAGTTTCTTGCCTTCCGCTTTTGCCTCATTTTTTAGGTAGACACAATCTCCTATCTTAAAATTCATGTTCCCCTTGTCTTTGGGTTGGTTACTTAGCTCTTGGTTTATTTTACATTTTTCCAACTCTTGCCTAACTATCTTATAAGTTTTCCTCGTCCTATTAATGGATTCTTGTTTGTAATCCTCCGAGTTATTGTAATATTGCCGGGAGTCAATAATCTCATCATACGGGATTCTATAATCGCGCCCAAAAAGTAAATAAATAGGGTTGTCTTTGGTTTTTTCTGAATTAGCAGTATTGATTATGCTAGTTAAATAAGGTAAGAATTGATCCCAATCGTTTCTGTTGTCTTTTGTATAAATGCTTAATATATTCAAAAATATTTTTTGCCTATTTTTTATTTTACCATTAGCTTGTGGGTGATATGGGGAAGTCACCAATTTCTCTATATTAAGAAAACTCATTAAGTCTTTTGTTACTTTTGAAACAAAATTGCTTCCGTTGTCACTTAAAACCTTATTTGGAATGCCAAATTTAAAAAATAATTTCGCTAACGCCTTACTCGTGGCGTAAGAGCCTTGATTTTTTAATGCTTTTGCAAAAGTAAATCCGGAAAAGTGATCTATAACTGAAAGAATACAAGTGTGGCCTCTGTTGGAAAAAGGCAAGCCTCCACTGGTTCCATATAAATCAAATGAGACAATATCGCAGGGGAATCTCGCTACCGGGACTCTTCCCATAGGAGGATTAGGATAAGCTTGGGGTTTTTTCTTAAGTTACACGCTTCGCATGTACTTACAAATTCCTTGAGTTTTGTTACTGCCGACGGCACGTAAAAATATTGTTTTAATATATGGAAAGTTTTCGCTACTCCTAAATGTCCACCTTTATCTGAATGAAAATATTCGAATGCAGGTGTTATTAAGTTTTGGGGTAATACAGGTATTATTGAGGTTTGGTTTCTATTTGCCTCAGCAGTCAAGATTCTGCATAGTATTTCTTCATCAAGATCATAGCATAAATTATCTACCTCTTTTCTAAGAGTTTTGAATTTATCTGGTAACACATCATCATTCACAAAAAAAAATAATAAGTGCTACACACATTTCGTCCTTTTTTTATTTCTTTTTATATTTTCTAAAGACAAGGGACAATAGTTATCCTTATTTTCTTTTACTGTGTCTCTGACTTTGTTTTTCTTGCATTTAATTTTGCTCTTAGTATTGATAGCGTTAACTTCATTTTCTTCGGTGTCCGACGGCATAGTTTCTGGGTATCTACTCAAAAAGTCACAAGCTGCGTTTCATTTACCTTTTAAATATTCAAATTCGTAATCTAGATCTTGGATTTTCATAATCCATCTAGCTAGAATTCCCGTGGGGTTTTTAAATGTGCGCAGGTACTGCAAGCTTTTATGGTCTGATCGTAGTATAAACTTTCTACCTATTAAATAGTGTCTAAATTTGTCCAAGTGGTAGATTAAAGATAATAATTCTAAGTTTGTGGCGGAATAACTACTTTCGCCTTTTGATAAGGCTCTACTCTAATAGCATATAACTTTTTCTATTTTTTTTTGTTTAGGCGTTCCCTCTAGAGGATTAGGGTTTTCTAGCGGGAATATCTGTGAAAGAATAGCGCCAATGCTCTTTGAACTATCATAGATTGTGACCATAAATTGTCCGTTTTCGAAATCAGGCAGCGATAATATTGGTTCAGAAGTGAGTGACTTTTTGAGACGGTCTAGGAAAATTTGAGCTTCCTGGGACCAGGTAACATTTTGCGAGTTCCCTTTAGTTAATTCCGTGAGGGGTTTCGCAATTTGGGCGTAATTGCGCAAGAATTTTCTAAAGTAGCCAGTAAGACCTAAAATTCCTCTTAATTATTTCATAGTTCTTGGGGGTTTGAGGTTTTCGACACATTTTATTTTGTCAGGGTCTGGAGATATCTCTCCTTGCGTCACCACTACTCCTAAAATTTAATTTTAGGTTGAAATAAATTTACTTTTTCAGGCCGGTATTTTAAATTGCCCTGTATGAATTTCTCGAACACATTAGCTAATGTTGCTAAGTGTTGTTCAGCGTTTTCTCCCACGCATATGACACCATCAACAAAATGAATGATATTCTTTATTCCTCTTAGCAGGTGTAATAAGGGTCTACATAGTGCGCTTGAACTTGTCTTAAGTCCAAAAGGTACTCTTAAGTATTCATATGAACCACATTCAGTCGTAGAAAACGCAGTTTTATAGACATCTTTTTCGGCTATTTTCACTTGGTGGTAGCCTTGGTTAAGATCTAAAGAAGTAAAAATTTTGTTTTGCTTGAAATAGAGTCAAGAATTTCATCTATTTTTGGTAAAGGAAATTTATCACTAACTACTTGTTTCTTAAGGGCTCTATAATCTACTACAAGTCTTAGATCACCATTCTTCTTTGGTACCAAGACCACTGGTGCAGAATACGGACTTATACTGGGGCGTATAATTTCATTTTTTTTTCTAATTCATGAATTTTATTTTTTAACCACTCTTTGTGCTTATAAGGCACACGATATGGCTGTTTCGCTACAGGATTACCAGTCGTTAAAATTGAATGATCATAAAATGGTATCAGTCCGATGTCATCTTCATATTCGGAAAATACATCCTTAAAATTCCATAATAATTCGCATAATTTTTTCTTAAGTTCTAAGTTCGTAATATGATCCATATTAAATTTGTTTAAGAAGAGGGTATTTGTTAATTGAGGTTTTAATGCCATTTACTAGGTATTTGTTAATTGAGGTTTTAATGCCATTTACTAGGTTTCTTTTGGAGTTTTCTCATCTATCTAAATCATTCTTCGAGATAACTTGGATTTGAACTAAACACATCCCCTTTTTTTATTGTAATAGTATCATTTTCGTGGTTATTAGTTACCCAAATAAAACATTCTCCCTTGTCGTAAGCTATAATCTGTTCTTCGCATAGCAGATTTTCAGGAATTTCATTCGATGGGATCGCAAGCCATATTTCAGATTTGCTATCTACTGGTTCAATCATCTGTGATATTTGAATTCTTTGCATTGTTTTGGGAGGGATCTTTGTTTTCCGTATCGCGAACCCGTACAATTTCTCTTCACTATTATTGTCTATTAGATTAATACTGGTGCTATGCTGCGTCATTGCAGCATCTTGCGGCGTTACATTGGGTTTTACTATGTTTTTCCATAATTCCGCTATTTTCTTGATTTCGTTCGATCTATACTGTTGCATATCTCCTATTTTTATTTTTGCAGATTCAATACACTTATTATTTAAATTTACTTCATTTCTGCACTGTCTCAGAATAATTGAACAAATTTCTGATTATGCCATCTCCTCATTGCGAGACATGAGGTTCAAAAGATTGCGACATTATACCGCCAGAATTTTTTTTACTGTTACGTTCTCTTCGTAACCTCTGTTACAGTTTCTTAAGGTAGAAATTCGTTCCCCTATCTTAGCCGGGTAGACAAGCATTTCGTTTGCCACATCTAATAGTACTCTATTAGACCTTAAAAAATTTGCGCCGGTAATGGCTTCATACGGAAAGTTATCGCATATTATAAAATTTGTCGGAAAAATTCTATTATCCCTTTTTACGTCTAGGCGAATTGAACCTTCTGCATCCAATTTATGACCTGTCACGCTAGTTAAATTGGGGTTTTTAAATTTCTTTGTTGCCTAATATGCGGAGGCAACATATTAAATACGTATGAGTTTATGATGTTCGCCGTGGCAACCGAGTCAATCAGTGCCTTAAAGTAAACATTTGCCACACAAAAATCATTAAATATAGGTAACTTGTTATTACTCTCCCTAAAGGACGGTACTATTATTGTGTTGGACCTATAAAATATTCTAGGCACCCTCTGGGTCCAATTTATTCTTCTGAGGGGCCTGACGCGTTTCCACGTGGATTTATTTCGTACGTCGGTGTCTGCAATAGGGATTCAGACATGTGAGATTTCGTAGGCATATCTAATTGATTTACATTTGTCTGCCTTCGCCATGTATTATTACGATATTTTGGATTTCTTGCGCCAGTGCCGGGTGTTGGCGCTGACAGCAGATGCCGTTGGCTTGAAAAATTTTCATTTCCCGTCGGCAAATTTTCGGGATTTCTATATACCATTCTCGCATTATATTGGCTTTGGCGAGTATTTGGCTTTTCAAATCGGTAATTAATTTGTCTATTGTAGGTAGGATTGTACAAATTTGGTTGGTACGCGTTGTGAGGTACTGATTGCCGCAATCTTCCCTGGCTATAGCCTAGTGCACCACTGGCGCTAAAATTTGTTCTTCCGAACAAATGGTTGCTGGAATCTTGTGTATTACCGAAGGCAATCTTTGGTGTGCGATTGGGGACATAACGACACTCTCTCGCGATATGCCCAACACGATTAAAAATATAGCATCTTATTATTGTCGGGTTGTTTTCATAACTAATTTGTTTGACGGGCTGAAAACGTACTGTTTTCTGCCTAGAGGGTTCTTGCGTTCTATTTCTTTGTGACACTGGGGAGTTATCCCTTGAAAAGAAATTGGGAGACGCCTGGTCGCCCTTGAAGGTCAGGATTGCGTTTGATTCACCTAGGCTATTTATTTTTGTTTTACTGTGATATGCCACCATGGTATTGACTTCGATCAATCACCCTACCTCCTTAACTGCAAAATCCAACGTCTGAATATTTTTGTATATTACCATTCTATATAGTTTTGGGGGTAGCCCTTACAAAAAGGTATGTAGTATGACTTTTTCATACAGTTCTCCTGAACCTTTTCCGTATTTTACCTTCTACTGAAATCCATATATTATCAAGATATTCTCTGACGTTTTATGAATGGTCAAAGCACACCATTCTGTGTTTTAATTTATTTGTGGAATTGGTTTCGATAAATATATCTTTAAATGCCGTTAACAATTTGTCCACCGTATTTATTGTCAAGCTGGCGTTTAGGAAGGTTAAAGCCTGCTCTTTAATCTTAATAGGAGCATGCCGACTAACGTTTCTAGCTTTGTTTTTGTTAATTCTATAAACTGGGCCAATTGGATATTAAATTCGTCGATATCTGTTTGTCCATCGTATTGCGGAATAGATTTTGCTATTTCTACATTTTTCGCGACCAACTTTTGCGCCATTAATAGTTCGCTTAATTCTTCTTACATTTTTTTGCATTTGAATAACTCAAAGTAAACTTATTATTTCACTTAACCTATTTTGGGGGAGGCTATTATCTCCTATGAGATATTTTAAAAGGGTTTCCTATTATAGCTTAGCGATTATAGGCCTAATTACTTTTTCTTATATGTCTGTATCTCTCTAATGATCAAATTTAAATTACAAAGTTTATAGACTAAATAGCTCGTGTGTCTTCCTCCAAATTTCCAACCGTGCCATATGTAGCGATAAAATGACTGTGGTAATTGTGGTAATAAAGATTGACAGCGTCAAATGTAATATTATGCTTTAAAGCTGTGAACTTACACCTTATAAGTTCTCTGATAGTGCCACTTATAGCGCTAAAGACTGTGCCATATGTAATATTATGATTTAAAGCGGTATACCGATCGCGCCACTCACTGAAAGCGAGAAAACAAAATACGTAGCTATAGTAGGTTAGAAATTCTCCAACTATCAATTTGGAAGCGTAACCTCGCTTCCTCGGGTTATCACCGTGTTGATTACCTCTAATGTTATGTAGAAATCAGACTCCTGGGAGCGTTATCGATGGAGGCATACGAACTAGTTGCCTACTGTGCGATTAGATACAGATATATAAATAAAACGAACACAAATAGAACAGCAATAGTTTTATTGAGACTTATATTTAGGTGTACAACAGTGCTTCACTTCAACTGACGACAATGGTGGCTGAGATAACAATAATGACCAAATTTCTACAATGACTGCGTCATAATGATAACTCTGACAAAACGAATGTCCAATAATAGTTTGAATTGCACTGCCTGAATGCCTCAAAAAACACTTTTCTTCACTATATCAAATTAATCCTGCTTCTGTGCTCTGAGTGCTATTTCACGATTGGCCCAAGTCCTGTTTAGGGGACCGCTACCTTGTTGTTATGTTTACCAACTCACTTCATTATGCTAACCGTTCATCCAATAATTTGTTTTAAATATTTTCGATGATTTAAACATTGATACTGCCCTTATAACTTAAACTTCCTGAGAAAATTTGTATCTAGTATTTTTTTATTACCAAATATCTTAGCGAAATTCAAAACCGAATAGCGTCGTTGTTTGGCTGAGGCTAAAACGCAGTTTCTCTTTTTGCTGATTAAGAATTTAGACTCTTGGAAACGGGATTTGAACTTAATTAGGGGAAGTTTAATTTATGTCGGAATTATCTTTAGAAAGAAAGAATTTTATCTTTTTGTATTTTAAATATATCACATATTACTCACGGTACAATTCTTCACTTTAGATTTCTTCTTCTTCGGTGCATAGGCAACTGTCGAGAACCACTAATGCTGGTAGATCATTTGAATTCACAGTATATTGATCTCGATTGGCTTCAAAGTCAGGGTCACATTTTCTACAGTACAATGTAACTTCACTCTTATCGTATCTCTTTGTATAGTGAATGATACTATTTGCATTCATATTGTGAAATTCACGTGTTCCAATTTGTCTATTTGAAGCAATATCACATAGAGTGTTTTCAATTGGCGAATCACATTCGGTAACTGCCAAATAAAAATCACTAGGTTTATAGTAGTAATAGGCAGTGTTGTCACAACGATGACGTAGAAACAAAATTGTCTTGTTACCCTAAAAGTTGAATCGTAGATCTGATTCTTCCTCCCAAAATAAATTAAAACCACGACGATACCAATCTCTTAGAAATAAACATACCAGGATAAGTGTTCTCCCACTGATCACATTTGTCATAGTGACAATTGGAGCATAGCTGCCCTCTAGGGTGAGAGTCACAAATCTCTTCAAGGCATGAATTACAGCCTTTAATTTGTACTGCATATCCTCTATGTAATTTACACGGATTGCATAATTTGCACTTTTCATTATACTCATCAATAATTGTACAATTCTCACATGATGACCAACTGCCAAGACTGTACATACATACTGGGCATGTATAGATCTTTTTTGGTATTCGGTGTCAACTCTCTCACAGCTAAAAAGAAAATGATCCACTTTTCGATAAATTCAGAGGGGGGATAGGAGAGAGAGAGAGAGAAGTAACTCTGTGACGTTACATTACCTGTTTTAAAAGGGAGATTCATCTACATAGAATCTATGGCAATGTTTTCAAAAGTATATCCACGATATTATTCTGGTTTGTTTCAATTAATATATCAATAAATTGAGTAAAAGCATTTGAGTCACGTCGTAAAAGCTTCATACAATAGTCCAATTGGGGAGAATCAGTTTTCATTATATTGTCAAGTGTTTCCTGAGAAAATGTCTTCCGTTGAAGAGATAACTCGAGAAAATCATCATCCAGAATCAAATGTTTTTCCGTAATCACAAGATTCGACCTAATTCTCTCTCTCTCAAATTTATTCATTTTTCAATCCTAACACTCTCACTGCTGATTCAAGACTAACTACGATTCGTTCTACTTCAAGAATATTCGATAACATAAAAAAATCTAACAAAAGGAAAGGAAACATTTTCAATTTCGAAACAATTTTATTGTGTGTGTATAATTACAACAATAATATATTGCATATATACAATTACCGATATAACTTATTGTCCTCTATATACTTCACTATTGAATTTAAAGCACTTTGAAGTTTATGTATATGTGCTATATCAACTTTTGCAGCGAAGCATAATTGGTCCTCCAATTTAAATTTACTCAATGATATCATGTATCTTGTATATACTTCATCCCATTCAAGACAAAGCCGTGATCCTCTTGTGATTTCTACCGCAATGTTTGGTGCTCTTGTATCATTACTGCTGCTACCAGCTCCACTACCAACTTCTAATAGGGTAAACATTCCACTCATTATTGCAATATATATATATATATATATATCTTGCCAAATAAATAAACGAGTAAAGTCAAACTGTTCTCACTCCTTGAATTCTATTCTAACTCTAATAACAACTATACTGAAAATCCTTCCTTATATTCGTTGCGTCACTCCCGGTAGTATTTCTAGCTCTGTGATTGGCTGTGATCGTGTACTGGTCGTATTCTAGCTCTTTGGAGGTCAATGATCTTGTCCCGGTTGCATTCAATGACCGTGTTGTGTCACTCCCGTTAGTATTCAATGCCCATATATGGACTCCCCCTGAAGTATGACCTCTCCCCCTAATGACTATTTTAAACAAAATAGCTATCTAAAAAA
>JAQQPU010000617.1:45778-97041 GCA_029168905.1 Artemia sp. Kazakhstan ARC1039 | reverse complement strand
TTCCTGAAATCGGAAAAATACAAAAATCAGAAACAAAAGAAAACTCAAAAGCAAACTAAGTTATTGGAAACAGAATTAGCAGATCATCAAGAAAAAAAGCCATTATAACTGTTAACTACATACATAAAAAGCTATTTGTATTGCTTTTATAGTTTATGCATAAGTTGTACTAGTGTAAAAAAAAGATAGCAATAGAACTTTCCCAGCAAACTTAAAGGAATTTACACCCACTCAAGCTACAGTATCTGTTTTGAAGAGTGATTGGACTTTAAGCGACACCCTGGCACAAAAGGCCAAAAATGGCAAATTGAGCTCCATATTCAAATTTTATGCTGTATAGATTGATTAGATTCATTTCTCAATAGTCTTTCAATTAATGAAAATAACAAGAATTCGGTATTTCTTTGAACCATGAATTTCCAAAGGGGAATACAACGTAGCATATTTTTTTTCTTTTGTTTTCTCCATCTTGCCTAAATCCTTAAGACCTAAAAAAAAAAACACTAAAGCTATTTTTTGTACTCGTTCAAAATCTGAAAAAACCGATTGCCTTTTACGAATATGCTTTAAAAAACTGATATATATGATCGGAATCGGAGAACCGTGGTTTTAACCATGCTTCTAGTATGTTTTAGTTGGACGCCAGCCAACTTCTAAGGATCCTCACTGCTACTGTCAAAGATACGCAGAGTATGTTCATCCACTTTCCCACCAGTCCACAAAACATTATTCAGTTGGTCCTGCAAGACAACCGAAGGTATATCAGGAGTCCTATTATGCCAATGGTTGACCGGTTACATGGTTCGAAATGATACAATCAGAGAACAATACCCATGTAAAAATGTTTCTACGGAATTAAAATAAAAAGAGAAAAAATACAAATTTTGGAACCAAAGCACCTTAACATGTCCTGTCGCAACAGTTTTAATTTGCTAGATACTTAAGTTGTGAATCGAACTACTGTTTAAGCCACTCATCCTTTGACTTATTCAGTCCTTAAAACTTTACAATTTACAACCAGAAGAGCCGTATTACAAACATTTTTTAAGTATTGAAAAAAAAATAATACTTAAATACTAATAAAAAAAAGCTTAATCTACCCAGTATAAGAAAAAAATTATTAAATAACCTCTACATTATATACTTTCCTTGCACCGCGCGGGATCGAACCATAGTTCTCTCCAACAAGAAGAATCGGCTTGTTCCACTACGCCGGCACAAGGTGAGTGTTAATGTCATTTTCAGACATTATGATGTAAACTGTCAGTAAACATAGTTTAAATATATATGGTCTTGCTGTTGCATATAGTGGAGTCATCAGGCCTCGTTTATTTTACTTATCACCTTTGTACCAAACATTTTTTTATTTTATTTTATCACAAACATTTTTCAATAATATTTGCAGAAACAAGCACAACCTTTCAATATTGATAGTGCGTTCGAACCTTGGACTTTCGCTGATTATTAAATAAAAAAAAACAAGTTTTTTTACGGAAAGTAAGGAACGACATTAAAACTTAAAACGAACAGAAATTATTCCGTATATGAAAGGGGCTGTCCCCTCCACAACGCCCACTAACCTAACCTCCACAACGCCTCGCTCTTTACGCTAAAGTTTTTTATTGTTTAAAAAAATAGAGTTGTGAGAAAGAGTCAAATCTTAGCGTAAAGAGCGAGACGTTGAGGAGGGGACAGCCCCTTTCATATATGGAATAATTTCTGTTCGTTTTAAGTTTTAATGTTGCTCCTTACTTTCAGTTAAAAAAAACCTTGTCTTTTATTTAATTTTTGAATGTTTTTTTAATTAATGCAGGTTTTTATTTTGGTTCACCGTAGACCCATAATTAAAACAAATTTTGCATATTAATTTTACTTTTATTTGGTTAAATGGCTTTCTCGAAAGTTGTTTAATTTTATTTACGAACGTTTTTATTAGTAATAAATATACGTAACTTACGAACTAACATACGTAACGAACTTCTATATTCATATATTTTAAATACGTAAATTAGGGGGTTCGCCCCCTAGTCAATACTTCGCTCTTTACGCTCAAGTACAAATTGTTCCAATTCTTTAAAGATAACCCTTTAATCACAAAGGCCGCTAATTAGAATAAATAGCTGTTATGAAAGTACTAAAAAAAATCTTTGGCTTAAAGAGCGAGGTATTGACTAGGGGACGAACCCAATCATAGACGTAATAAATTTCTGTTCGTTTTAAGTTTTGATGTTGCTCCTTACTTTCAGTTGAAAATCTTTTTTTTGTATTTAATTTATGATCGTTTTTTAAATAATGCTGAGAAATCCGACGCCCCCTTCATAGCCATGTCCCTTCCCCCATGGAAAGATCCTCCCACATAACCCCCGACCCCCCCCATCACTACCAGAAATAATCCCCCTGAAAACGTCTGTATACTTCCCAATAACCAATACTATATGTAAACACTGGGTAAAGTTCATAACTTTCAGCCCTCCCCCCCGGGGACTTTGGGGGATTAAGTTATCCTAAAAGACATAGTTATTATATTTTCGACCATGCTGAACGAGATGGCTATCTCAAAATTTTGGTCGGGTTACTTTGGGAAAAAATGAGCGTCGGCGGGGGCCTAGTTGCCCTCCATCTTTTTGGTCACTTAAGAAGGGCACTAGAACTTTTAATTTCCGTTCGAATGAGCCCTCCCGCGATCTTCTAGGACAACTGTGTGGATACGATTACCCCTGGAAAAAAACAACAAAAAAAAAACAAACAAACAAATAGACACGCATTCGTGATCTTTCTTCTGGCAAAAAATGCAAAATTCCACATTTTTGCAGATAGGAGCTTGAAACCTCTACAGTAGGGTTCTCTGATACGCTGAATCTGATGGTGTGATTTTCATTAAGGTTCTATAACTTTTAAGGGGGAGTTTCCCCCCTTTTTTCAAAAATCAGGCAAATTTTCTCAGGCGCGTAGCTTTTGATGGGTAGGACTAAACTTGATGAAACTTATATACTTCAAATCACTATTAAATCTGATTCTTTTGATGTATCTACTGGTATCAAAATTCTGGTTTTAGAGTTTCGGTTACTATTGAGCCGGTTTGCTCCTTACTTACAGTTCGTTACCACGAACTGTTTGACAGTCGAGCGAAAGTCAACTTTAAGCCGTTTTCCCTACACAACTACAACTACTCTGGACGTTTTCACCCTCTAGCTCTAGGTGACTTTTCGTAACTCCTGTCAGTGAGTACTCAAGGATGTTGAAAATGTCGCTAATAGATTTTAGAATTTTCGACAAGGGGTGGTCTTAAGGTATTAAAAAGGAATATATCAAGTTCCTATGAAAATCGTGCCTGACAACTTGAGAATTGCCTTACGAAGAGAAAAACTTTCAATGTCCGGACCTCCTCAGAACTACTTTGACTTGACTGAAATCAAATCGACTATGGTCAACTACTGCAGTGAAAGGTCCGAATGCACTCAGAGTGATCATATCAACCAAAACCACTGACAGTAAAGTAAATAACACAAATTTATAACAGCTTTTGCTTAAAACTCTTGGAAAATGAAGTATTGAATTGTTGTGTTTTATTATCAAACAGTTCGTGGTAACAAACTGTAAGTAAGGAGTGACCCGGCTCAATAGTGACCGAAACTATAAAAAACAGAATTTTGATGCCAATAATTATGTAAAAGAATTGAATTTTTATGCGAATTTCAAAATAAGTAAGTTTCATTAAGTTTTATCTTGCCCATCAAAGGTTACGAGCCTGAGAAAATTTGCCTTATTTTAGAAAAAAGGGATAAACACCACCAATAAAGTCATAGAGTCTGAATGAAAATCACACCATCAGATTCGTCGTATCGGAGAACCCTACAGTAGAGGTTTCAAGCTCGTATCTGCAAAAATGTGGAATTTTGTATTTTTTCAGAAGAAAGATCACGGATGGGTGTTAATTTGTTTGTGATTTTTTTTTTCAGGAGTGATCATTTCGACCCATTGGGCGCAGAACATCAGGAGAGGGCTCATTCTAACGGAAATTAAAAGTTCTAGTGCCCTTTTTAAGTGACAAAAAAAATGGAGGGTAAATAGGCCCCCTCCCACGCCGCTTTTCCCCAAAATCATCCGATCAAAATTTTGAGTGGCTATTTTGTTCAGCATAGTTGAAAGGCAATAAAACTACGTCTTTGGAAATAATATGACCCCCCAGAGCTCCCAGGGAAACGTCTAATTTACAGATTTTGCTTATTGTATACGTATAGTATTTGTTATTGGGAAGTATGCATGCATTTTTCAGGTGGGAAGGAGGACGAATTTTCTTCTGGGGGGATTTTGCACGGGGAGAATTTACCAAGGAGATGGAAGTTTCGAGGGGATGGACTTTCCAGGGGAAATTTTATACTGGGGGAATTCACCAGGATTCTTATATGAATTTTTATATGCCTTGCTTTCTCTTTATCGATTAAATTTTACGTGTGGACATGTTAAAGGTAATTGTCCGGGGTAGTTTCACCAGGATTGAATTGTCCAGAGAAAATTTCCATGAGGAGGGGAGTTTTTCCGCCAGATTTCCTGGCGTTATTTAAAAACGATCAGAAATTAAATTTTAAAAAAAGTTTTTTTCAGCTCAAAGTAAGCGATAACATTAAAACTTTAACGAACAAAAATTATTACGTATGCGAGGGGGGGGGGTTCCCCTTCTCAACGCCTTGCTCATTATGCTGAAGTTTAAATTTTGTACCAATTCTTTAAGAACGACTCCTGAAAGACAAGTAGTTTAATTAGAACAATAAGTCACTTTTATAAAAGTCCCAAAAAACTTTAGCGTGAAGAGCGAAGTGTTGAGGAGGGAGAAACCCCCCCCCATATACGTAATAATTTCTGTTCGTTTTAAGTCTTAAAGTTGCTTCTTACTTTCAGCTGATATTTTCTTTTTTTTTTATTAATGAATCTGTAAAACCAACTGCAGTGAGCTAGACATATGACCTTACTCCACTCCTTTCAAATTAGCAACACCTAAATTTCGAATCGCATAACAAAAACTTGCAACAATGAACGTATAGTATTTTTGAACGGTCAAAACAAAAAAATCAGGACAGTCAAATAAATGAACAGCAGTATTGCAAAATTTTTACTGTTAATGACGCAGCTTTATTTGCATATAGCTTAATATTCATTAATATAAAATAATTGCACGGTCTTACCCTCTTTTAGCTTAAAACCATGTCTTGCATCCCATTTAAAAGGAGCGGAAGATTTTCGGTAAAATTCTTAAATTAAGATCCTTTCTAAATTCATTCATGCGGCTCTGTTGTACCTCCAGAGTTAAGTACATCCCCTGGTGCACGTGATTGGGAAATCAAACAAAAATAAAAAAATTGAATCATTTTTTCCCCGAAAGTTTTTTTTTATTTTAGACAGTGAACAATAAAACATCAGACGCCTTAAACAAATAACTAACATATCGGGGTCACTTTTATGAACTGCAGTTTGAAAACAACAAAAGAGAGAAAGTAAAAAAAAAAAAAAAAAAACTATATAAAAATTACACTAAAAAAGGCTTCGAATGATGTGCCAAACCTCAACCACAGCATGTGCACAGTTAGTGCACAGTAAGGTTATTTTGTTCAGTGGCCAAATTTAAAATTCCAATTGTTTTTTAATGCTACTTTTTTAATATAAAAGAAAAGACAAAAATCCTATTTTCCAAACCTTACTTCCAATTAACTTTAAAATTATCAAAAATGGAGATAAAAAGAAAGGGCTCTTTCAAAAAGAAAGGGCCACGTAAGTAGTCCAGAAATATTAGTTTTTTTTTCTATAGTTCTTGCAAAGTTTTTGTTCATTGTCTAAATTAAAAGTTTCAATTGCTTTCTGTCAGGCTTCGTTTTTCAATATAAAAGAAAATAGACAAACTCTTAGACAGGAAAACTGGACGTCTAACATAATTTTAAAACTCTAATCAAATATTAAATTTTGTTAAGTGAACCGATACAAGATAAGAAAACTACTGAGTCAAGGTCACTCCGATAATTTAAGTGTAACTCCTCACCCAATCACCCCCCCCCCCCCAAAAAAAAAAAAAAATATCCGTTTAATTTAGACTATTTCACAAATAATTTATAATCACGACATCGATGGGCCAAAACGAAAGGACAAATTACGATAAACTTTTTCATAATTTTACACGAGAGCAAAAAATAGGCTAAACTATAGCGGGAACGGTTTTCTGTTCGAGCGTTTAAATAAATAAATAAAAAAACTGTAATAATTACATTGTGGTTTTGTTGAACTGTACCTCACTATCTAATTCTTAAAAACTGTCAGATGCACGCTATTTCACCAAAGATAAAACGACAGTGCAGCCTTCAATTTTTCAAAGAACTAAGACCAAACAAAAACTCAAAGATCCAAAATCTTGATTTAAAAAATTTTTGGGTACTTCTTATTCAAAATATCAAAAAAAAAATTATCGTCCGCCCCCTCCACAAGAAAATCCTTTGTATGGGCAGATTAAGTCTGATCAACAAGTGAGGAGAGTACAAGATAATCAGGATACTCGAGACATTTGAAACACTAGACTGTTAACAGATAGAACGTCTAAGGGTTTGACCTTTTCCAAATGACGATATTATCTTAAGATATGGTATCAAACTGAACAACTCTAAGCACAAATTTGTCGTTTAAAATACATTAGTTAGTCTAATTTAAGACTGATTTTTACACAGACGGTTTTTTATTTAAAAATAAATCAATAACAAAACCTAAATATTCATCAAGTTATAGTGAATTCAACAACGCAGTATCTCAGTTAGTATCAATAAGATTATTATGTTTTTGAGTTTCTGCGAAGGAAGGTAAAGCGTATTCTTACAAATTGCTAAAATAATTGCCACACGAAGACACTATTTAAGCCAACAAAGCGGTTTTACCAAAGTATCACAAAGATCTCATACCCCTAACGCTTTATTTTCCATGTACTCTACTGGTATCTCATGTACGTACATAAATTCATTTCGGGACGGGGGGGGGGTTAACGTTTTAGAAAGGTCCAATAAAAGCAAAACAAATAGGGGAATTACAAGATAAATATAGGAAATGTTAAAATATATGCTTTAAATTTAGGTGAGGTTACACAACATTCAATATTTAATCAGACACTTGACTCCCTTTTGGTTCATTGTTTCCATTAATATTAGGAAACAAGGCGTTTATACTGATTCTGGGTAGTTGGTTGACCGTTGCTCTTTTTTAATTCTGACTGGTACGATTATTTGCGTTCCCACTTTTCATGACATATATAGAATTGAATATGAACTCGTCATTGAAATATTAGCACGAGTACGAGCAATTTTGATTTTGGGATGATTGCATAGGCTTCACAATATCTTAAGGAAAATTCATATATCATATATTAACTTCGAAAATGCATCTTAATGCCCGAAGAACCATGTATAGACAACGGTATATACCTTTTACATGGTAATGGAGGCCTTTACGAGGTCTTTCCCATATCTTACAACAGAAAAACATGATGGAAGATTTACTTTATTACCTTGTCGCTAATTCTTCAATTAATCCCATGTCATTATAAATTTACACTTCAAATCAACTGAAATTAAAGATTTTTTTTAGGAAAGACCGATATGTATTCTTGCAATATGTGCTTCTAATCGACCTTTTCTTGTAAACGGACGACTGCAGAACGGACAAGTAAAAAAATTCTGAGAAAAAAGGCATTCATATTTCTCGTGTCTTCTTAAATTTCTTCTGTGAGCATACGTCTTCGAACAGCTTAAACATGACCATTTTCCTGAAAAAGGAAAATTTCTTGTTTCATTCTGAATTTTCAAATGGGCATTTATGTTTTGGGCATATGAGACCCCATTCCATATAAAAGTATTCCCTCAATCTGTTCTCACATAACATTCATAGAAGAAAAATTATCAGCTGAACTATTCCAAGAGTTTAGTCGATTCCACCATTACAGTGGGACTGACTTTTCCGAGGATTCACTTTCCATTTTTTCAACTATATTTTAATAGTTTGTCTTAAATCAAATCTAAATTGTTTAAATTCCTTTTTTTTAATAATTCAAAATGAGTGGTACGCGCAGTGCTTCAATAGAACTTTTCGAAAGTCGGATAAGGGTCGGTTAAAACTGGTAGATCTTCGGTGGACAGGAAGGGGAAGATGCCAAGACATCGACACGTCAGGACCACTACCGTCAGGACATCGACAAAATCCGTCATAACATCGAAATAAAATCCGTCAGAACATCGACACGTCAGGACATCTGTGTGTCAAATAAGAGAGTCATGCTTACTCCCGCCATTTACCCGTGCCCCGGCCATTTAAACATTTGTCTCTCAATTACTTGGACTATCTGTCTTGGCTTTTCTCTTTCTACAATTAGCCATGTCTTGATGCAACCTACTGCAAAATACTTGATAAATTCCATTCAAAATCAACAATTATTCAATTCAAATTGATTTGAATTCAAGTTATCAAGTATTTTGCAGTAGGTTACGTTAAGACATGGCTAATTGTAGAAAGAGAAAAGCCAAGACAGATAGTCCAAGTAATTGAGAGGCAAATGTTTAAATGGCTGGGGCACGGATAAATGGCGGGAGTTAGCATGATTCTCTTATTGGACACATACTTGTTTTTTAGTTTTTGGAAAGGAATGCCAGTCTAGAGTCTCAGGATCCGGCCATTTACCTGTGCCCCAGCCATTTAAACATTTGCCTCTCAATTACTTGGACTATCTGTCTTAGCTTTTTTCTTTCTACAATTAGCCATGTCTTGATGCAACCTACAGCAAAATACTTGATAACTTATTTTTTTCATAACGAAAATCCGTCAGAACTACTAACCGTCAGAACGTAGACTGTCATAACATCGACACGTCATAACATCGACACCTCATAACATCTAAAAAAAAATTCATAACGAAAATCCATCAGAACCACTAACCGTCAGAACGTCGACAGTCATAACATCAATTTTTTTTTAGATTTTATGACGTATCGATGCTATGACTGTCGATGTTCTGACGGGTAGCAATTGTGACTGTCGATGAACTGACGTGTCGATGTTACGACTGTCAACGTTTTGACGGGTAGCGATTGTGACTATCGATGAACTGACGTGTCGATGTTATGACTGTCGACGTTCTGACGGGTAGCGATTATGACTGTTGATGTCCTGACGTGTAGATGTTCTGACGGATTTTTGTTGTCGACGAAATGACGTTTAGTGCTTATGACGGTTAGATGAAATGGCAGCATCCCGACCAGAAGAAAAGGTGGGTCAACGTTTTCTACAGATGGGTTTTATTAGCACTTTCAGAACAAAGTAAAACGTCGTTCTCATCAGCAAGCAGAATACGCTATATTGTCGTTCGTTTAAGTTTTACTGTTGCTCATTACTTTAACATCTAGTTTTCAGAGTTTAATTTGGCTTAAAGTCTCCAATTTCAACTATAAGCACTCAGGTATTTTTCCAAAGCAAAAATAGAATGATGCCAACTTTTCTGGATTTTATAAACCAAAATTATTCTTGGAATCGGATGCAATCTGAGTACAGCAATTTATTGGTACATTTAATTTTCGATCACGAGTTTTTCAAAACAATTGTACGTATGAATGCACCGAATGGGAATATTCCAAAAGAGCAATAATATAATTGCATTACTGTAACAACTATACCGATTACGCAAATATTTTAAAAAATCTGTTAAGGCATCCTTTTATTATGTTTCTAACAGAAGAGGGAATTTAATTTTATACACGATCTACAAGTTTCTGATTCAGATTCTGAATGTGAAACCCCAGGCTAACAAGGACTAACCATAGGCGTGTGCTCATGGATGGTTGTTGGGGAATATTTCATAAGCATCACTTTGACTGAATAATAGAGGTTTATAGATAATAATAAAAAATATCAGCCAAGATCTTAATACATATTTCAAGAGTTTTCTATACGTAAGAGTTCGAGAAGATGGCCAAAAGTTTGGCATTTCGGACTAGTCTATTGGTTTTAATCATCAAGTTTCCTTTTTTCCTTTCTCTGCTGTCGAAATGTCAATATTTAAGAATTTAAAAAGCTTTTCAATGTAAATAGGTAGTAAACTGATGGACACATCATTTAAGATTACTCCCCCCCCCCCCGTCATATTGGAGAATAGCCACTAAAATATCATTTTTAGTATGTTTAGTCCTTCGCATCCAGGATATATTCTCTCGCCCATCCCCTTTCCCAAGGATCGAATCTATGTACATGAATACCAACTACTACATGATTACTTCCTACTACTTCAAATGAAACTGATGATGCAATGCAAAAGGACAAAAAATACCGCATGCGTTCTCTAATGTTGACGGGCTCAGGCTAGTACGCAGAATCTTTTTCGAATAGGGGGGGGGGGGAAAAAAAAACATTTTTTTGGGGGGGGGGGAGTGAGTAAAAGACAAATTTCATTTTACACTTGAATAAGGAGTACTTGGAAATTAAAGAAACAACCATGTCAGGGAGGCGTTGCCCCTCTGCGTACGTCCTTAGTCTGGCTACTATTATTTCAAATTAGTTCGGCTAAAACCAATAGGTCATTTTCTGGCTAAAACCAATAGGTCATTTTCTAGTAAGCTTCGTGCATTTTAATTAAAAGCATCACAGAGCATTACCCTAAGTGCAGAAAATAATGAGTAGACAGCGAAGTCAATAGTGAATGTGGTATTTGTCTAGTAGCTACACCCAAACCCACAATTTGGGGAAACAACCAAAATCCTTTAAGACAAGAAAAAAGAAAAGTCAAGAAACTTACCACGGAAATAATTTTATTAAAAAAATAGCAAACAATTACTAATAGCCAAGGTTGGCTTTGGTAATGAAGAGGTCAACTCGCGCTTCTGTTGCCAAATGGTTAGACACGTCCACTTCCACGACCATCGAAAAGCTGCAAGATTAATGATTCGGCAAGCAAAATGCTAAAGTTGTTCAATAAATCCACATGAAGAGAATTTACTTAGCGCTAAGTTGGTTTAAGAAAAAACTAATAATTTCATATTAATTCTTGTGCTATGCATTGTCTTTAAAAATACGCTTCAGTACGAGAATTGACTTTGATATTAAACTAATTTTTTGAGAAAATGAATCAACTTCGGATCATAATAAGTAATAAAAGTACGACTTTGTTAACATTATGTGCATAGCCGCAAAATAAGAAAACAGGACTACTGAACCTGACATACCAATCAACACTGGTCAATGGCAATTTAGTTATTGATTGATGTTCCCACAGTTACAGTTTAATCTATGAAATGAATAACTTAAAAAAGTAAATAAATTCCCAAGAAAACTTACGTAAAATATTATCTGTAAAAATAAGATTGCCTCCATAAACTTGACTGTCAACTGTCTTTGTACATAGTGGTGGAATAACTTGTTTTCTAGCACTGGAGAAGCTGTTTAGATTCTACCAAGTTTAACACTTAATTAAAAATGACGAAAATAAATCTAATTTACTTCTTATAAAACTTTCCTAATTTCAAATTAATCTATGTACTGAATAACTAACAGTACTATAAATATATTTAAATATATATATCAAACTAAATTTATTAAAAAAAAAAAACATCTCAAAAGGTAAACCATATCCCACGCAACAATGAACACAAAATAAAAAAGTAAGGCAATTTCTTCTTATTTGACTTGGTCAATGTTCTTTTGATCGACCTTCGGGACTCTGGTATCAATTTTGTGAATACGTAATAGATGCATTTGAAGATTCCACTTGGCAACGAATTTCATACTGCAAAGGATGCAATTGAACGGTTTCACGCCACCACAAAGTTTCTGGTGTCGAGAGAGGTTGCCTTTGTGATAATACCACTTGGAACACTTATCGCAGGTCCACATTTTTCCTGAAAAATCCACAAGTCAGATATCGTGTCACACATGAAGACACTCTCCAAAGCTCCCGACACCAGCGTTGACCCAAGAAAGAGTTAGTAGCAACAGGGTTAAACAGCTAAAGTTTGTACTTTTTATCTTCTAAAACCAATTTAGGTTCAATTTGATGAATCGATTTTATATGCCGAAGAAGATTTCGTTTTTCGTAAAAGTTTCGGTCACAGATTGGGCACCAAAAATGATTGACAGTGTTGCCACAATGGTACCGTCGATGTCTTAGAAGACTCTTTTTCGCCGTCCATTTCTTTCCGCATTTTTCACAATACAACCACCCTGAAAGGATGAAACCATATGAGCCAAGCCAGCACAATAAAATAGAGGAAAAAGGTAAGAAAATCTACATTTCCAGGTTCCAATCAAAACTCTACTTGAATTTAACCACCCCTGGATCTTAGGGTAGGCTATATGGGTAAAATTCGATACGAACCAAATATTTCCTAGGCAACAGTGAGGGTCCCGAACCATTTAAATCCAGAAACATAATAAAATTGTCTAAAACTAAAATTACTTAAAACGACATCTCCAGAAGAACACATTTTAAAAATGTTCACACAAAATAACAATTTTGTTTGAATTTGAAGCCAGTCGTAAAAATGCTGCAACCTGTCTTTATTCTGCAAAAACATACGCGCAATTCGGGATAGCAACTAACTTTCTCTATTATGCCTCAAATTTCCTGATTTATTCAAAAACAAAGAAACAAGGATTCTAAAAATATGTAGCATTCAAACAGATCGCTGCAAGTCCACTTTTTCAACAGATAGACTAGAAGCCCAATTTGAGAAGTGCTTGGCTAAGATATTCATTCTTGCACTCAAAATGGCTCATACCATAAATTTGGATACTTAAAAAACATGCGATTTGATTAATTTCCCCATGCATAAATGTAGGGTTGGAAAGGTCTTTTAGTGGTAAAGAATAAAACTTCCAGAAATGATTCTGAGCCGGAAAACAAGCACTTGAAAAGGAATTTTAAATCCTCAAGAAATAGAAAAGGTCTTAAAACTAAAATTCCAGCTTCTTTTAGCGTTCTTCTCTGAATTAAGAGTGGTTCCCAGCAGTTACAGAATTAAAAGTGGAACCACAAAGCGTGTCCGAGTGTTTGCGCTCGATTATAAATTAGGACCTTTGAAATTTAAGATATCCATTGACAAATTCAAGGCTTAGTAGTAGGAAATGGGTAGAGGTAAGAGCCTCAAAATTAGCTAAACGTTCTGTCAACCAAGGCTCAAACTTCATAAAAAAAAAAAAAATGTGTCGTGGAAGGGTTTCCATCAGAGGGAACACTTGCCAACACTTTCTTAGGTTTGAGTTAAGACTGTTTATTTGCCAAGTACAAATTTTCGACTTAGCAAGAACCTCGTCTACTTTCACTACATTTATATATAAACATTTCAAGAACATTAAAATTATGTCACCAGTTTGTTTTCCAGTATCGAGATCGTTGATAACCCTTTTCAAGCTTATGTTCTCGTATATATGAGATAGGCATTTTTCATGGGAAGGAATTGATAAATCGTGCTGATTTTGAGAGACAGCAGAATTCGTAGCTCCAGTTGGCGAAGTTCAAGATACACGCGGGACTCAGCACATGATATAAACTTGAGGGAAAACAGTTTTGAGAATTGTCACTTAGGCACAAAGTAATTGTAACAACTTTAACTAACATATTTGCTATAAACAAAAGTTCAGACGTATACTATAAATTTGATTGACAAAATAAAAAAAAGAAATGATCCAGTGTACTACATTGGAGTATCGACAAAGCTATTCACAGTTCTTTAGCGTAATTGGCCAGTTTGCGATTTTTTCATGCCTTTGCAAAGATGTGCACAAACAAAAAGACCGCCAAAACAAATTGAACATAGTAGACCTGGGATTCCGCCCCTCCTTTTTGTAAGTCACAAGACAAAAGGGCTGTTTTCCGAAAGAAGAAACGTTGCCAAGCCATCATTTACGCTCCTCTGTAATCCACGAGCTATTCAATTTGGGAAGTCTCAGCAAAAAACGCCTTTCCACAAGCACAGCCAGGACTTGAAAATAGGTCAAGTGTGAGAAACCATAGATCTATTTAGTGGCAATATTTTGAAGAGAGCTTGAGGTTGTCCAAATGCAAACATTTCCTTATATAATGATCAGACGACTACATGATTTTCAAATCTCAGGACGAACCAAAAAATTTATATTGGCACCAATTATTTGGTTTTCCATTCCCAATCATTGTTGCCAAATAGATGCCCTAAGGCAAAACATATGCTAAAAATCTTGCTGGATACACCGATAGCGCTATAGCGTGCGGTAAGATGTACGAGAGTCCATATCAACTGATAAATTGCACAAAAAAATCGTAAAATTCAATTAGAATTTATAGAAAATCCCAGAAACAAAAAGAACGCCTAGATTCTACGGCGTTTCGAGTGGTACACCAGAATTGAGACCCCCTCAGTGGTTCTGGGTGACCCAGAAAAACCAATTCTGTACTAGCCGACGAATTATGGCAATTGCCACTTAATTCGAAAACCTTCTTTTTAAAAGAATGAGAGATGGAAAACATTTCTCACTCAGCGCAAAGGGTTTAGAAAAGTTATAAGTTTGCCAGCCCTTTTCAAGTTTATTTACGTTTCGAAACTCAAGAGGAGTGGCTGAACTAACGAAACCAATATTTTCGAGGTTTCTTCTAAGCTTAAACAAATAAGGAACAAGACACTTGATTCGAGTGAAATCAAATGACCCAATACATTAAGTGGCAATTCAGATCCTAAATGATACTAGACAAGAAGAAAAAATTAATGTATCAATGATTTTTTATTAAAGTAACAATTTTTAAAATTTGAAGCAAAACAACCTTCACCAAAAACATATTAATGAACTTTGTAAAAATAAAACCCAAACTCGGTGATTAAATCATGTTCAGCGCGAGAGTGAACCTTGGCAGCGTGTCTTAACAAAATTCTCTTTTCAGTATAAGCGGCTAAGCACAAGGGACATACGAATGACTTCCTCCCACCGCAAAGGTACCTCATATGCCTTATAAGACTCTGCTTTGTAGCGTATGACTTGGAACACTTCTCACACGACCAAAGCCCTGAAACAGGAAATAGTATCACTTCAATCGAAATGTCATAAGGAGTGTATACACCATTTAAGTTACCACTATACTATGAGACTTGGATCAATTTTATGAATCTTAATGATGTGTCTAAGTAGTGTCCGTCGCTCGGTCAGTCCCGTTCCACAAATGGAGCAGACGAAGGATTTTCGACCACCACAAAGATACTTCACATGTCGAACCAGACTATTCCGTGAAGCGTAGACTTTTTCGCATTGTTGACACGGCCATGATTTCTCTGAAAGAAGGTAGGTAAACATCAGCTTGGAAGCCCTTCAAACACTGCCTATGCAATATGCCAGCCAACACTATCACCTAACCTATCCTTAGTTTTCATCTTTTCAAATTGACAAGAAAGTGAACAAATATACATACAACTCAGTGCATAATCCCTTTAGATACAGATGCTAAAATCAAATAGGAATTGTATACAATAAAGTACTTGCAGTGAAATATTTTGCGTTATGTATATTAAATGTCATAGGGGACGTGCGTAGCGTTTACGCAGTTAAGGACGAATTGGGAAATATTTACGAGGGGAGAGAGGGTCTGATTCTTTCAGAATGCATTATAAGCCTAATAGTTTAGATTCTAACGCATTTTAACGTTAAATACTCCATACCCTTACACGTTTTCAGACCAACCTTGGGTCCGGTTTCTCCTACCTGAACTGCTATAGGAATGGTTATAGGAATTGGTAGTAATTAAAACAAAAACCTAACCGAGGTTATTCTGTGAACACGTTAACCAAAATTGTTTTATTTTTTAAGCAAAAGCCGACAATAGTTAGAAACAATTTACAATTCTAATCATTGGACACCTAAATTATGACGTCTTTCCATATGTCGTAATAAGTTTCGCTTCTCGGCAAGGCCGACAAAGCATACCGGACAGACGAAGGATTTCCGACCTCCACATAGGTATTTCTCATGACGTCGAAGCGATGACTTCATCATGTATTCCTTCGAACATTTACCACACTTCCAGGGTCCTCCTCCTAGAAGGAGAACATACTTGTCAGATTCCAAAATTGAGGGCAATGCAAGATGAAAAACAAAATTTCTTGAAGCATGATGGAAATAAAAATAGAAAGAAATCAAACTATGTCACGGGCGTTGCTAAAATGACCGACCCCAGACAAACAAAGGATCAAAGAATTAGCTTGGCCATTGCCTACATTTCGAAAGAAGAACTTAAGTCTGTATGAGACAAGTGAAGAACAGAAGGACATGCCAAAATAGAAGCTGTAAAATTTTTTATGGGGAAACCAAATCGCTAAGAACAAAGTTTTCAAAAATGAGTCCGAAATTCCTGAAGTACTAAATAAGAAGATTTACATCTGCAACTGAGCATACAATCCCTTTATTGTCAGATCTACATAAAAGAAAAAGAATTACAAGGTTGTCAAGACTTATCACAAGATGGTTTTAGAGAACTGGCCAGAACAGAAACTGGCCGTCTTAATGTGACGATTCAAACTTGACCTCTTAGAAAACGAAGATTGGCAAAATTCACAGGTGAACCTTTTCGTCCCACTACATTCGTATTGCGAGTGTTGCCTTAGTGACCGTATATGCTTGTACTTCTTGCCACAGACAACGCAGAGGTAAAACATCGGGTGGTCTACCATTCTCTGACCTGCAATAGTTTGATTTTTTCAGAATCTGTTCACAAATTTTATCGTTAAGTAATTTGCATTGACATTAGATCTATCACCCTCCTTAACCCAATTGCAAAATAACATGCTTTCAGTACGTTCGTCTAAAAACCAATTAAATCTTGGAAAATTCCTTACGCGTTACATACGAAGGTTCTTAAACAAAATTTAATTAGCAACGATATGCTAACAATACACCCTTGCTTTTTCTCCCCTGAAAATAAGCTACTTATTTAACGAAGACTACACACACCAATGAGATCTTTTGAACACCAAGTGAAAGCCTGATAGTGGCTTCATATTCATTTCCTAGCAAAATACTTAAAATGATTGGCCAGCTAAAAATAACCCATCAATTCGAAACAAGTTTACATTCCTAAGGATTTTGTATAAACATGTATAACATGCCTCCTTAGCCAGTAAAAAATCGCCATTTATCAGTCATAAATTAATGAAAAAGAATAGCAATAGGAAATATGCACATCCTTCAATACTCCTAAACTGAGAAGTTGCTTACAATTGTGATTCCATTATGGCATTTAATTTTACACGATACGTTTGAAGTTTTTCAACTTCTTATCCGTGAACCTAGCTTAATAATCGCCTAAAGGCCCATAGTCCCCTAAAATAGGAAATTTCAGCAAAAAATAGCCACTATAGGGTCTTATTAGTTGACCCCAAGGCTGAAGTAAATTATCTTGTAAAGTTAAAGCACAAGGAAGGGGGGGGGTACAGTTTTGGAAACCATCTAACTATCACTGTCAATATCTTGGTAAATAAATAGACCGGTTTGTTTTATTAAGCAAATTTAAATTTTCACAGATTCATTCATATTCCAACAGAACAGACAGGAACGTTTGGTACTGGTGCATTATGCGGGCACCGCTATATACTGTATGTGGAATGTCAAACGGGATATGCTACAGTCACCCGACAAAACCCGTCAAACGGGCAAGAGACCGCTATAGATAAATGATTGCAAAGCCGTGGTTTCTCAATGAGTTACAATATTTAGACGATTGTTTTTTTAGGTTTAGGGGGGAAGGTACCTAGATTAGGTTAGGCTACGTATTTAATATATTCTATGCTTTACCCCCCACCCCTAATGTGCAAATATATAGCCCAAATTTATTTCTAAACTATTATATTTTCATCCTATTTTATTTTAGTGATAAACTATTATATATTCATCCTATTTTATTTCATTAACATTAACCAAACTTGACTTCTTTCGCGGAGCCCGCATAATGCACCAGCACCGAAAGTTTTACCGTAGACATAATAAATCGGTCATTATGTATTTATTCCGTTATAAATTTAAGAAAATTGATTTCTGGACCATATGTTGAGAGCGTCGCTCAATTCTGAGGTTCTACAAGCCTAACTGCCTTCGTAAGTATGACCAAACCATACCAAAAGAATAAGTAGATTTTAATAGTACGAGTAACATGGTTTAACCAAAGCTAGAAATAAAACAACTAATTGAACGTCACAGGTGTTCAGCATCGATTGGTAGGCTCAATCTAATATTCAAATCTGTTTTCTTTATCAATGGTTGGCCTGGATCGCGAAAGCCGCAGAATTACAAACGAGCCGAATCAGGTGATGAATTCGCAAGACTTAAAGTAGCTACAGGACAGACTAGCATAGACGAAAATAAGAAAAATTAACCATTTATTAAAATAAACTGGATTAAAGACATGCCTTACATAAACAGGGATTCGATAAACACTCAAATATATAGATAAGAACAGAAGCAGGGACTTGTGTTTACTTGGGTAGGGAGCGATCATATCCTAACAAGGAAAAATTGAAATATCGGGTCCGAACACGTGCGATATAACATGGTATTCAACCTGCCATGAAACTTTTTAACACAACTAACATATTGATAAGAATAGATATCCACATTTCCATATCTCGAAATTTTGACTTGTATTTAATAATTGGTTGTTAGGCAATAGCCATAAAGTTGGGTGTTTGGGGTAGGATTTCTTCAGTAGAATAACAATCTGATTCTTTACCTAAAAAGTATGGGAACCTGGCAAAAAAGATCTTTTCACTCAAGAAATCGTTCAAATCCAAAGTTAAGATTATATATGATTCTCTCCATAACACAGTAATTAGATTAGCTGAATCTTCGGTTTGTATTGATGTTTCAAAGCCGCTTACTATAGGAAACACCAAAACGGTAACTTGGGATTTTCACTACAATATAGAACCGTCATTTAACAATCACTTTAACTGACTTAGAATGACACTACATCTATTCGATTGATGCCGAAGTCTTTATATATATATATATATATATAAAAAATTATTATATACAGAGTAACAGCTCTAGTGTAAATATAATGACGTAACTAGAGATAATCTTGTTTTGTTCTTGGATATCTAAATTCCTTTCCCACTTCCAAGCTAAATGCTTCAATACACGGAAACTACAATTTAGTGGGATAGGGGAGAATTAACATATACACAACCTCAAAAGATTGTGACCTATAAATAAACTGGTTCTGTATTTTTGACATGCCCAGGAAGAATCCTTTCCATCTACCCCACCCCCTAGGACAGACTTATGTGTATCTATTACACTTTCGAAGTTGCTTTAGCACCAGCAATAAACGAGACAAAAAAACATGCACCGCAATTGCTCATAAACCTAAGGGCTTTAAATCGAGTGCCCTCTGTCTTTGCTAGGTTATACTTTTAATACGATATTTCAATGATTAAAACATGTACAAAAAAGCCATCATTCAAGGTCTGGGACATGTGTTTCGCCGGGAAGATCTGAACTTTGGGTGATCATTTTTCCCTTGACTTTATGCACTCGCTCACGATGTCTCTTTAATGTATATGGATAAGAAAAACGTCTTGGGCAAAAGTCACATGAAAAGGTAGGGCCCTGGCATTCCAACTTCTGATGTCTTATCAGACTGCTTTTTAACTTATATTCCTTTGAACAGTTCTCACATCGATAAACTTGAGAGCATTCTGCGCATTTCTTGCAGTCGTCTATTGGTGTAACTGATTCTGGAAACAGAAAAAAGAACGGGCGTCAAACTTTTTTGACTGTTTCGAAATCATAAGCAAAACGAAACATAACAGGGAAAACAACATTAGTAGCTATAAGAGTGTACTCGATTCAAATGATATCTCAAACTTGTTTTCTGTGTGAACTTCCTATGGCAAATGCCACATTTGAAACGCTTCATGCCCATACATTCCAATTTTCGATGACGATACAAACTGTTTCGAATCCTGTAGCGCCGACCACACATTTGACAGCTCCAGGGCGGTCCATCTATTGCACCACCTGGAAGCAGAATACCTCTATATATAAATCGATGACATCATATTAGGTTAAGCTAATTCTCCAGCATTTTTTTTTTCAAATGAAGAGCGGCGCACAAGAAGTTGACCTGCCTATTTACGTGGGTGTTGTCAGTCCTGAAAACCAAGTGCCAATCATAAACGGTTTACCCTTCACTTGTATATTTTTCTCTTGAGTTTTCGAAGTGGTATTCGAATAAAAGTATGCCAAGTCGAAATCGGCAAGCCAATGGTAATGACTGCTCAAGTCTTATCGACTTCTTGCACGCAGCTATTCAAATAGCATTTTTGTAACATTACAGGCAATGAAAGTGTCAAGATACTTAGAAGATGAGGTATTGCACAGATATATTTCCAACTTATACCTGGAAGAATTAAACCTTACAGTTGACACACAAAATATATCATATTTCTTCAAATAAAGAGATACATTCCGCCGTCCAGAATCAAAGCATATATAAGTAAATTGTTTGAAGTTTTCATATGTACTTTTTAGACCTCCTGCCCACTAACGTATTTTCCGCTTGCCTTCGGACAAACTGAGAGAGTATTTCTTTTTCCAAGCTGCAGAGGATCGACCATACAACCACTAAAATACTTTAAAAAAAAAACCCACAAACTTGGCGGAATCATATCCATTTAATACAAATTTTGTCCGAATTTGAGTTGTGTTTTAATTTTGACAAAATCAAATAGAAAGCTCAAGTTTTGTCGACGGAGAGCTAATTCGCTAATTCCCTTCATTGCACCGTAACAAGAAGACAATGTCAACATTCGGAATTTATGATGTTTTTTGTTAAGCTACCGTACTTAGCCGAAAGCTTTCGGATTTAAGCAATAATGAACTACCCCCGCATTCCGCCGTATTATAAGTATATATTTTTCAAACTAGTATTTTTCTCCTTCCCTTTTCTCTATATATTTTTTTTACTCTGCCATTAATTTTTTGGTACAGGTGGGTAAAAAAGAGGTCTGTTGTATTAGGACAACCTCCTATTGATATTCGAAAGTGGAAACAAAACCCTGTGTTGTACACCAGAAGGAAAAACAGACACTGGTGGAAAAAGGGTCTTGTGTTTAAAGTTCTACCATATCGAACTTAAGACAGCGATAATCCTGCCACCATCCAGAATTTTGACGCATCAATTAGCAACTTCGAACTCCAATAGTGCAGCACTAGAGTTTAGCTTTTACTGCTATTATGCGTTTTTAGAAAGTCTCATTTTTTATAGCTAAATAATTTCCGGGTAATGAATGGTAAGTATGAAACCTCTCTCCATAGAGACCGATATTAAAAATTGGATCTACACTTCAAAAGAATTTGTTTTAAATGATGATACCATATATTTAAAATTCATTCAATTCAGCATGAATTCTCAAGTTCTTAGCGTTATAAATTTACAAGACTGTATCGTCAGAATCAGTATCCCACATCGGAGGTTTCGAGCGAAAACAAGAAATTAAAAAAAAAATGTTTGTGGATGATCGTGGACTACTTTTTTTACACTTTTTTTATCAGTCATCTTAGAAAATCGGGAGAGGGGTCATTTAAACATAAATTCAAAATCCTTGTCGCCCTTATAAGGGAAAGAGATTCCACCACAAAAAGAATTCGATATTTACCATAATGTGCCTCAAAGAAATAATTTTAGCCGGAGCTGAGCCAACATGCTATTGATAAAAAAAAATTCTGAGATAGCGAATCTGTTTAGAACCATCCAAAACCTATTTAGGTAAATGTATTTGTTCGTTACAGTTTTGATGTAACCTATATGCAGCATTGATAAAAGGTACACAGCACTGGAAAGGTGGGAGGGGGGGGGGGTTGTTAAACCCCAAGTTTAGAAGAATGATCAGTTGATTTTTTCTGCGCGGGAGGTGACATTTAAAGCCTAAAAACTTGCAATTTACACCCGGCTTCCCAACTTTTTATGAGGGGTACTTCAGATCAATATCTGATCCTTCCTTCGGTAGGATGTATAGATGCAAAGAGGTTGACACTTACCCCGCTATCTTTATCCTAGAAAAGTATGTGAAAATAAAATATCCTCGTGACTACCTAAAAAAGTAAGGGGTCGTCTCCCCAACATTTAAACCAAGACCCAGTACCATACAAAATTTAAAACCCAGACCAGAATAACTATTGCTGGCAATTCAGACACCTGACATAAAAAAAAGGTTAAGCCAACTGAAACGCACTTCGTGATGGTCTGAGATGGTTCCTAAGTCCTAAGGTCTTCATTGTAGGTATCGGGAATCTTGGCAAGTCATTCCTCCTAAAATTTATTAATCTCATAAAATAGTATTCAGAAAAAAAAATCTCGAAGCATTTTTTAATATTCGAAGCTAATCGTTTCTTTTTCACAACTTTTTCTATATTAATCAAAGTGATAAAGAGTTTATTATTAAGTTGGTTTCAAAAATTACAATGCCCGACAAAAACCGCAAAAATAGGGTCAAATGGACCTGTTACGCAAAAAGAAACCAAGGTAAATCCGATTAAATCACTTAAGAAAGTGGAGGAAACATCTGACGATACATAACCAAGGGCTAAGGCCGTTTCCAGGGTGTTACGGGGCTTTGACCCCCCCCCCCCAAAAAAAAATTATAATATTAGACTCGTAACAAAAATACATTCAAACGAATTCTTGACGCGTTTTTCAGGGTTTTTTTAATAGCCCCCTCCCCCGAAACATACTTGATACAGCCAAGACCATAGCATAAGTGTCTCCGTCAACTGAGGGGACTAATTGGAGTAAGTAAAGGGGGTTATGGGGAGCACACAAAAGCAAGTACTTTACAATTTAAATGTAATCCTTAAAGTCTTCCCAATTTCTTTTATGACTCAATTTAATATGACTATAGACATAATATCGCCTCGCAAATCGCTTAGAACAGAGGGGACAAGAAAAAATTTTCTCTGTATAACAGTTGAACTGAAGATGTCGCAGGAGATTTCGTTTGTGCTGATAAGTAACATTGCATTTCCAGCAGACCCACTGACCTGAAATGAAAACATGGATGTTGATAGAATCGTTGTACCAGAGGCCTCAAGTCCATAATTACCAACGTAGGGGAAGGGGGAGGACAATTCTATACCTTAAGGGACTTTGAGCAAAAGCAAGAATCCAGGACTATAACCAATCAACCAAGTCCAGAAAACGGATAGCTTCGAAGCACCAGCTCCAGAAGTAAAGTGACAAAAGTTTGATCACTTATTTTCGGTTACTATTTTGCCGCGATTGTAGCAAAAGATTTCCCGAAATTATTTCATTAAGAAACGCAATAATTTTCGGTTCCATTTAATCGGGAAAACAAAATTCACACTTTCTGATGATGATTATTAAATCTGAATATCTCTATATCTGGCACAAAACGAGACGTTTAATAGTTTTTCTAAGATGTCCTGAAAAGTAGTTGATCTTCGTCTGAAAAGTAGGAGTTGAGCTTTCTGTCGTTTACCAGATCTCTTATCTGAGCTATACAAGTTATGGCAAGGCCATCTAATCAATTCTAAATAGCTTGGCCACACAAACTAAAAAAGTTTATAATCGACGAGATAGGGTGATCCTTTAAGATACTGGATCGCCTTAAGCTTCCCGTTAGAGATTCACTTTTTCAATTATAGGAATTACACGTCAAGAGATATATGCCACTGGGATCTCCTTTATGGTTGAGTCTGGCGTAACGAAAACAAGGTCAGGGTCGTTGGCTCTGACAAAGCTGCAGAGTCTAAGTTTTTGACGGTGGATGTAGCCACAAAGATGTGGCAACACAAAATATCATCTGAAGAAACAATGAGCAGAAGACATCTCACTCCTCGTGACTTCTAAAAGACTCACAAGTGATTGATCAAAAAAGAAAACAAAATATCTACCAGCTCGATACCATGAAATGTCTAAATTATGAATGCAAGAAACTATTATAAGGGGTATTTCAACCGTTGTTTATGCTCTCAGATTGTACCAAATTCGATATTTACTTTCTCAAAAACTCTTGGCTAAATTCCTTATAATATGGCCCTGCAGCAGAAAGTAAGTAGTATACATAACGATTGGAGGATATTTTTTTTTATAAAATCGTTCATTTAAACTATTTTTCTAAGAGACAACATTCGGATCCCAAAAATAAGACGATTTATAAAATGTGATACGTCTCATGTAAAAAAGCAGCTTTCCTCCTTGATTTTTCACTCAATAATCGGAATTCGTAAAATCACCAAGCTGAAAGAACGAACTACTTGTCTTATACTGGTTTTCCCTTTTCTTCTTTTTTGGTAATCTACGTTTTTGGATCACCTTCCCATAATATATGATCCTTATTATCCACAAAACAAACTTCAATTTGAGGCAGCCTCGAACAAGGTTCATTGGGCCTCAACAATACTCAAATTGGCCCCTTTAATATCATAATGCTTACCTCTGCGGTATTTTTCAGTCCCAACAAAATATTTGTAGTTACTTAGGAATCAAGTCTTATTTATTTCAACGGTTCGATCTCAGCTAAGCGTAAGCAAGCACATGATGCAAATGGAACGATGTATATTTATACCAACATCTCGACATAAGAAAGACGAATTAAGATAAGGAACTTCTATTCACAAACAAGTACAGTAGTACTAACATAAATTTCACCGCGAGACCGTGCTATGTGACACGAAGGACATCAAACTAATGTTTACCAAGCTCCATTGTAACATCTCAGAAGGAATAGCAGCATGGTGTTCCATGATCCAGGAAAAGAGGTCCCCAAGGCCCTATATTGAGATGCCGTACACTTTTACGCACCACCAGAAGAAAAGTTCAGCAGTTTGACGTCAGGATAACGTGAAGGTCAAGATCATATCCTGTCTAGCATTTTGATTCATGCGTGAAAGTGTGATTTGTATATATATTTTCTTTAAACCAATGTTTCATATAATTTATATTTGTGAAGGAGTTTCTTGGTTACTTCGTATGTACACTGAATATTTTTCACTAAAGGAACAGGCAATAGATTCGACTTCAAATTTACTTCAAGAACTTTGAACTTTCCCGTAAGAATTAGTAGCACGTCACGACTTAAAGCATTGTTTAACTAAGTAGGAATAGGCAAAACACATTTATGGCACAATTAATCACTAATCCAGCTATTATATATCGTCATTGACTTTGACCAGCGTTAAGAATATAAAAATTATGCTGATTCCGTACATGTCGGTACACATGGGCACGCCTAACAAAGGGCTTAGTGCATATAGGACAAACAAAGTGCATTCCTTTATGTAAACTTTCCACGTGTCTATCCATATTATCCTTCCGAGTGAACTGTTTTGAACAAATTTCACAGACAAAACTCCTTTCCGTCATAGAATCCTTTTGCCTGACCAATACAGAAATTGGATCTATTTTCGAACCTGAAAACAAAAACTATTTGAAATGTCTCACTGTCCATGACAAGCCAGGCCACAAATAAAGAATCAATTAAGCTTTTAACTCTGGGTTAGGCAACTATGTATGAGTGTACACGGGGGGGGGGCATTAATTTCAAAACAGCAATGTAGGCGAACCACCAGACAAAAAACGATAGAAAACCTGGGCGTGATAGCAAAACACAGTACGTTCCAGTGGGCGAGCCTTTTGATTCCATGTGTATATGCTTTCGGTAACTATTCTGGATTATAATTACCAAATAGAATAATAACTTAATAGAGGAAAATGGACAATTTCACCAAAACTAGACTTTTTATTTACACATTATTTTGTAACTTGGAAACCTGTTGCGTAGACAATTGCTGTTATTATGTTGTTTCGCTTAAACTAAATTTAGTAATCCCTACATAAATCAACGCCTTAAGTCGTCTTTTACAATTTTAATGTAGTTCAGGACACCGGTAAAGAAACAAGTTTTTTTTTTCTATTGCTTTTTCTAGAGTCCTTAGCGTATCTGTTGCTGTACTTCCAGAAATTACTTAACACCTTCCGTTTTTATTTTCACATGAACAAAAATTTTACTTTTCCAATCGTTTAATTATTTGTGTTTGTTTATATTTGTATTAAATAAAATCTATCTACGTATCAATGAAATGATTCTTGATATTCAAGGACTAATGTGAGTTTCGGTCCAGACTTCCGAAAAACTTTCATGACACTGTTTTAACATTAATGGTGGTTTTCTACTTATTAACAGGGTTCCATGACCCAAAGTTTTTTTTTTACTCATTTTGGTTATTTATTTTCTATCTAGTGTACTCTAAATCAAAGAACTTATATTTGAAATTTCTAACCGATATACTTATATATTTCGTCAATTTCTTTTGGAAATCTAAGAATTGGGTTGATGGCTACAACAAGAACAGTCAAATGAGGACAGGAGTCAAGTGCATTTGCCGGTACTGTTGAATTATCTGTAACACATGCGCGATATATACAGCGAACATTCTAAAGAAACTAGTCAAACAGGTTTCTTTCAACTGACAATTCCTATACTGAGGATTGCAAACAGTGATTTATGACTGCGTTTAAAATATTTAAACTTTTTTTTTTGTGGTTTAGGGGCAAAAAAAGGTACCTACGTTAGGTTAGGTTACGTATTTAATATATGCTATGCTTTACCCCAACCCCCTGATGTGCAAATATATAACCGAAATTTGTTTCTAAATTATTATATTTTAATCCTATTTATTTCATTAGCATTAACCAAACTTCACTTTTCGTGCGTTTTACAGATAATACAACAGTACCCATTTGCCTTTAGTTTTTCTTTAGATTATTAACTTTGAACGATTTATTTAAGGATTTTTTTACTTAGGCCTGCAGCGGCCCGCTTTGAAAGATTCTCCTATGTCGTAAGTCATTTCAAGGTGGAATGAATCTTAAACGAGCGGCAAATCTAAACCTTCTTTCCCTACTAAAACCATAGAAGTGTTAAAGACTGTAGCAATTTCCAAGAAGCTGGACTGTCTACCACATCTGGAATGATAAATATGTTTCAATTCATGTTCTTTTTTTCCTTTTTTTTTCTTTTAGAAGACAGTTTGATGTGTTTAGTCAATTCGTTTCGAGCCTCAATTTTATTCACTGAAATATAACCAATTTCAAAGACATCAAAATAAATGTTTGTTGTAGCAATTAAGAAAAGAAAATAGAAGTAAAAAAAAAAAAACAAAAAAAAAACAACTTAACAGTGTAGGTTTCAAAATATCCTGAAAATGCAGGATCATTAATGTAAAAAAATTAGTGTATTTTTTATTTAACTGCTGCTGGTAGCTGAGATTTGAACAAGCTATTAATCTATAAACTCCATACAAGAACCTATAGCCTTCAACATATTAAGTCAATAGGTTAGACGGAAATAATATCTTCAACGAACAGCTAAAAGCTGCGACTTAAGATTCTAGTGTGAAATCATATGACTTGAACATGTTACTATCCCAAATAATCCACTACAATCATTTACAATCTGACCCCCACTTCTGTTTAACTCCTAAGTGAGCCCATCTCGTTAGCTCAAGTCTGTAGCAGCATAGCTTACAGAAAACATCACACTGCTTTCCGAATTCTTAAAAACTATCTATTAAGAAGATGTTGCGCTTAAAAAAACCTTCGAACAGAGCTAATCGTCTGTTCTAAATGTTACTCCTTAGCCACCAAGCGGCGTTTTCGCACCTGTCTCGTAAAAAACAAGGCATCGAATATTGATTTGTGTATTCGATCTTGAGATCGTCTCTAGAAACTAACGACTCGCATTTCTTTATCTGACGGGTTTTTTTTTTTTTTTATAAAGAAGGTCAAACAAAGAAGCAAGTTTTGAAAACACTACTAATGCCGTCAAAGCAATACAAAACATTTGCTCAGAAATTTGGTTATGGCAGGATTCAGTCTAATTACTAGTTGTATCGTTGGTTTGTCAATGCCGAACGTTCCTGGTTGCTTGAGTGTCGCAAGCTCACCATAAACAAAATTATAAATTTTATGTGCGTATCGCTGAGAAGTTTTACAGAAATTCTCTCCCATAACTGAGAAACAGTACCCACAATTTTACGTTAAGTTTTGCTAATTTCCTCCAGCCAATACTGACAAAGCTCATTTCATGAATCTTCATGTCTTCATTTCACTGAAAATACGTATCAATTGACTCGGAGAAAAGATTACGGTCAATTATTTTCCCTTTGTGAAATTTGATAAGTTAACTATTCTTAATTGACTACTGACCAATCACAATGGAGCTGGAGACTTGCCATAATTACCAACTTGAGTTAAAGAAATCTCAAATAATGTCACTCACTGACCTTCAAAGTTTATGAACTTGCCGCAAGTGAATATTTAATGAAGCGTTTCGAGTAAATTTTCCACCACACATAGGACACGTAAAATTCCGTTTCCCGCCACATTCAAGACGTAGGTGGCGCTTTAAGGAGCTCAAAAGAGAATACCGCTTCTGACAGTTTCCACAGAAGTAAGAACAACCTAAAACAACGAAGATGTCTTTAAGATTTTAGCTTATAGATGCGGGCAAAGACTGGAGTATTCACGAAAAATCAACAAACCATCAATGCAGGGTGTAGTGAAGTAGATCGTAACCCCTTAGATTTCAAAATCGTGCAAGAATATCAACAGGTCCAACTTGCTATATTAGACCGTAACAAAGGGCCAGAAAATTAGCCCATAGGGCTAAAGAGTGACATTATTTTTGGTTTCTGAGTAACGTGAACGTTTACTTACTCCAACAATCTTATATCTGTATCAACTGTTCGAGTTAAACAGCAATTTGGGATATATTTATAGTTGGTTAGACTTCACCGAGATAGACTATGCATATACTTTATGATTTGAAAAAGGAAAAAAAGAACAGGGACAGGTAAATAATTAAAAAGTACTCATATGGAGCCCCGTACATAAGGGATATCTTGACTATACATCTTTTTTACCAATTTCAATATCACACATCCTCTGGTTACGGTTAATATTGATAGCAAGCTGGCAATCAATAAATACTAAAAGGCACTCAATGCCTTAACTTGACAAAACCCTGTTCCGAATATAAATACAAACCAACACAAAGCAGCCAAAATGCCATACTCTCTGGTGGGAAATAGTGAAATAACAACTCTGCTTATTTCAGCTTTAAAATACAACCAGTCTAGATTATAATAAATTTTCGAGGGAAACAACGGAAAAAAACTTGTTTCAACATAACTTATTATTTCTGGCCCAATAAACAATTTGACCAATACACTTCAAATACTGATCTTTAAAACATTTACTTACCACTAGCTAAATCTCCAGAGAAATACTGTGTGAAAAAAAGCTGCCGATTCCATTTAAAGATGACCTAGCAGCATGATCAATATAGTAATTTTAATGAAAAAATTAATCTTATCAAAATGTGAATCTTATTTTTTTTTTCTATCTCTTTTTTTCAATTTCGACTGTTTCCCGTTCATTTTTCTCCTTGCTTATATCATTCTCGATTTTGTCGTCTTTTTCAAGGGATTTCTTCTACTGTTTTTATGAACGATGGCCGCCAGACTTCCACGGCTCAATAGCTTTACCAATTCTATCAATATATTTTAAAGATAAAAACTTGAATTATATAGATGGCACCTGATAAAAACCTACTAAAAATATGTAGCAACCAATTTCGACAATTATTCAAACCGAAACAGAAAACTTGAAAGAGGGGGGGGGGGGGTAATCGACAACCCTCTTAGTACTATCAGAAAATGTTTCGAAGCGAACTTGCTATAAAGTGAACCTGAATCGTATGTTCAAGGTTTCTATACTGCAACCTCTTTTTTGGCTAGTGTAGTTTCTTTGATTCCAAGCCAAATTCAGCATCCAACATGGATTTAAGTCACTGATTTTGAAATCAATTTCACGTATTTTTACCTTGATTTTATAGCAAAATTATCTATCAGAGTTGTAATACAGCTCAGCTCATAGCAAGTTTTTTTTTTAATTTCCATTGATATTTTAAAAACTGGCTGGTAAGTTGCAGTTATAGAACTGAAAAAGAAGGACACCCTCGCGTTCCCTAATAAGAATAACGAAAGAAGTACTTCTCTAATAAATACTACACACTCGAGAATTTGTGATGCGGACAAACTAGTCAAGCAACTTCTGTGAACAGGCAATTGCTTTGGCTGGCTAGGTAAACAGGGGTTTCTCACTCCGTGAACAATACATACACTTTAGTTTTAAGGTGTTAAGGGGAAAAAAGGTACCTAGGTTGGGCTAGGTTACGTATTTAACATAATACGCTCTGGGTGGCCTCCCTTTTTATAATTCTTTGAGGTAGTTTTCATAATTTTGTTTACTAAAGTGTTATATTTTCATCATATTTTGTTTTATTTCATCAGAATTAACCAAACTTCACTTCTCGAGTGTGTAGTATATAATAGAAAAGTACCCAAAATAAAACCTAGACTTAAACCAAAGTATAAAGACAATAATATAATCAACAGTTTATTTTCAATCAAAACTTTGAACAAAATCTTTGGGCACAGAAGAGACTAGTAGTGAAAACCGACTAAAAATGGCACACTTGGACTAGAAATCAAATTTTTAGAAAAAGAAGAAACAAACAGAAAGATTCTAACATACTTCAACAAGCCTCACTAACCTCCTTTAATTAAGGATACCAAATTGCAAGATTATTTCACCCGTGAGCATCATAAATTATTAGGATTTCTCAAATAAAACTTCAAATTTAAAGCAATATCTGTTTTTATATCTAACAGTTCTAGAAAACAATCTTTGTTTCTTGTGGTCGAAATACTTTCTCAATTTAACATTCTCAACAAAGAAACAAAATCAGACAATCTGACTTCGAAACACCAAGGGAGAGGCAAAGTCACAAATATTCAGAATATTGGGAGAAGAAATCAAATATAAAAATATCACCGACAAGCAGTCACATTGCCAGTTTTCGTATTTACATTTATTTTTCAGAATGGGCCCAGAACGGTCATTGCAGCAATGTACATTGAATCCAGAATGACTGCTGCAATATTCAGGCATCGAAAATAAAGCCATTAATATATACTTTTTTTTGATGAGATAAGCAACGTGGAATTGAAATTATTTTAAGTAATCCTATAATTTGAAAATCATGGTCCGGATCAACCAGGGCATTAGATGGACAAAATATATGAGCAAGTATAATTGTGAACAAAATTACTTATTCCCTTAAACTCTCTTGTTCAGAAAGAAGTTATGAAGACTTAAGCCTACAATGTTTAGAACATGAATATCAAGATGATAAAACATGTTGAGCAACAAATACAATTGAGAATACAAAAAACAAAATACAATTTAAAATATAGTGAAGGTCAGTTTTTCTTGTGACACCAACATACATGTACTCAAATGAGGGTTTAACCTTACTTAAGTGCCCAGCCTCGAGGAAAAACACCAAACAACTATTTGCCAGAAACAAGGAACTTAAAGACGTTTATCAATGAAGAAAACGCCATAAAAAATTCAGTAGGAAAGTACTTCTATTTCAAACAGGGATATAGATTTGTAGACAACAGGACCTGGACGAAAGGCTTGAGACTGGAGACAGGGAGTATGGTGAGGGGGGTGAGTCGGTCCTAGTCCAGAAACAATACATATACAGCAACCAAAATGCGGCAAATCAAAAGCGATTGCCATATTATAACTTTATGCCGCAAGCTGTGTGTAAGACAAGAAAAATATATATTTATTTTAAACCCTTAACTGAATCTTAAAATTTAAAAGGAGCGTTATAAAATTAAGTGAATGATCAATGCAATAGTTCAAGGGGCTGGATAGCCACCTCAACGAAAACCCCTTTTGACGAAAACACCGCAGCCAAACTTTCGGCAATTAATTTGTCTTCTCCACTAAAATTAAAAACTGTTGCACTTTAGCACATATAACAAGAAATTGTAATCTTCATTATTCCTGTTGTACTTCCTGTTTGAAATAACCTGGATGACCGTGAAACATTCTCAAATGACGGACAAGGTCATGGTTATAGGTGAAGGACTTGGGGCAAAGGAAGCATGTGAAGGATTTCTTACCCCCGCACTCGTACCTTATATGCCTTTTGAGATTTGTTGGTAGGGTGTACGACCGAGAACAGTTGAGACAACTATACCTCTTCTCCACACCTGAAATAGCAGAGAAGAGGCATCAGTAAGGGTATCGTGTCTCTCATTCCAAACAAAGCCAAAACGGGCAAACAAACAAAATACAACAAAATGGGGCGTCTCCTCTTTTCAAGTCATACTTATACTAATCCAAGAAGCTTTCCAGCTAATGCTTGACATACTCTGAGCTGATTAATTTGGCCCCCGTCCATATCTTTTATCAAAAGTATCTCTTTGATTTTACGAACTAGTGGTATAAGCTATGGAACCAAAAATGACAATAATTGCTTAACAGTATTCAATTATTTCCTCACACCCGATGTAATCAATCAAACTAAACTCTTTTATACCGTCTCCTCCAAAAGATCATGTGCAGCGTAGTAGCGGGGAGGGGCCCTTTTAACGAATATCGGAAACCTCAATACCTCCCCCCATGTATGTTTGAATGTATATAAATAGAACATTTATTAAATATCAGATTTTGAAACATTTATATAAGCCAGGTTATTTGATCCACCATCATTTGTTTGTTTTTACCCAAGCTGTTTGGCAAGCATTAATAATTGCTTGATTTATACAAATATGCAATTTACAATTACAGTTTGCAATTTACAATTGAATATGCAATTTACAGTTTCATTAACTGTATGAGGAAGGTATTCAAAATTTAAAAGCGGGAGAAATAACCAAACAGCATGGGACATTAATAGGCTGAATTCAGGAATACTTTACTTGGAACCGCAAAAGCTGGTTTGCTAGAGTAATTCATGCAACTGTAGCTTGAACTTACAAAAGGAAAACGAATATCCAAATGCAAAGTAAAATATATCTTATGGTGCCTGTTGCTTTTAAAAATAATGAAAACAAGCATAACAAGAGAGGAAATATTCTAATTTTGCTTTAGAGATTAGTTGACAAGTCAAACATATGTTAGGCCATTAAACGAAACTCGCGCCACCTTCAATTGGAGCTGTAATTATTTATCATATATCCAGAAGTTAGGAACAACAATATAAAAAGGCGCTGTCAATAAAGAGCAATAGATATTTAAAACTAGACCCTGATGCAATCGAGACAAAAAGCAATCATTAAAATATCGCCTCGAAAAAATAACGAAAAGCCATTACAATAAGCAAGATACTGTATGTATGATAAGGAAAAAACAAGATGAAGCAAAATTAGCAAAAGCAAGGATAGACTTCAGGTTTATTCGACATTAGTGCCACATGAAAGTTGAAAAATATGGACATATTAACATAAAAAATACCCTCACACATAAACCACAAGTTTTCCATTATTAAACCGACGCTAATATCAAAAGTTCAACCCAATTATAAACCAGCCAACAATTGTAAACCATTAACTAACCAAAATCTAACCATTTTTAAACCTGCTCTAAAAGTTTTAAACCATGAATTTTCTTAACGTGCTTGATAACATCAAATTTATGGGAGAATCGTTTCCCACAAACAGGGCAGATGAAAGATTTGATGCCGCCGCATTCGAAACGGAGGTGACGCTTCAGACTGTTTCGCAGGACATAAAAACGGTCACATTTGGGGCAGTGGTACCTCATTTCCGAACCTGCAAGGAAGAGATACTGACTACATTTCGGAAATGTTTCCATTTTCATTTTGTCTTGTTTATTCGCTAATCGACATGCCATGCAACTGACCATGCACACCACAAACCAAAACGTCAATAGCTGTTAATTCCACAACACAAAGCAGTCACACATGTGTCAGTGGAAACCTCATTACTTTTCTAAGTCCAGAATCAAAACCTGGAAAAAATGCATAGCGTATCACGCAAGCAGTCCTGTGGCCCAAGAAAGCTCCTATGTGTCCACTGGCTGCATGTCAGCTAGTGAAAACCTTAAGCGTGATCATATATCAATATCATTTAATAACCAAGATGCTGTACTCCCATTATTTTCGAATTTCAAAAGGCCGTGCCTTCAATCGATTGGCTGAAAAATAGACTGTTCTGACAGGCTTGAGTATCCTCATCGAACATGATTCCGTGTCACGCTGAAGGGCTGTCCCTTTCATACTCCGCTAACACCTTCGAATATTATGAACAAACAGCACCGTGTCATTTGTTTACCAAACTCAATGAGTCATTTCTTTAGGAGTGGGAAAAACTTTGAAAATGGCTTCACCACACAAGGCAAGAAAATGTATTTGTATGTAATATATTGTACATGATATCAAGGTGCCATCACGAGATTTAACTCATCTCAGGTTTCTTAAGGTAATTGTTACCGGCATTTGTAGTCTAGTTAACACAAGGTCTTTATGCCCCAGAATGTTACTCGATTCGTCCAAATTACATGTTGATATATATGATTATTAATTTATAAATAGTATTTGACGCTGAGGCGATCCATCGATAAAAATATGCATTTAGTCAGTTAGGTCGATTCTGGACAATTGAATAAACCTCGTTTAACCATGAAACACAGAATTGAACGGTTTATAGAGATAGTTCATATTTCGATCACAGTTCGTTGTAACGAACTGTAAGTAAGGAGCAACCAGGCTCAATAATAACAGAAAGTCTAAAAAACGGAATTTTGATACCAATAGATACATCAAAAGATTCGGATTTTCATGTTGATTTCATTATATACAAGTTTCGTCAAATTTCCGTCAAAAGTTACGAGCCTGAGACAATTAGCCTTATTTTCGAAAAAAGGGGGAACATTCCCTAAAGGTCAAGAATATTAATGAAAATCACACCATCACATTCAGCGTATCAGAGAAACCTACGGTAGAGATTTTAAGCTCATATCTGCAAAATGTGAAATTTTGTATTTTTTGCCAGAAGAAAGAACACGGATGCGTGTTCTCTTGTTTTTGTTTTTTTTTTCCAGGGGTGATCGTATCGACCCATTGGTCCTAGAATATTGCGAGGGCTCATTCGAACGGAAATTAGAAGTTTTAATGCCCTATTAAGTGACCCAAAAATTGGAGGGCAAATAGGCCCCTTCCGACCCTCTTTTTTCCCGCCACCCGATTAAAATTATGCCATTTTGTTTAGCATAGTAGAAAAATCTAATAACTATGTCTTTGCGGATGACTGAATCCCCCCCAATCCCCGGGGGAAGGGCTGCAAGTTATGAACTTTGCCCATTGTTTACATATACTATTGGTTATTGGGAAGTATACAGACGTTTTCAGGGGGATTTTTCTGGCGAGGGCGGAGGTTACATGGGAGGATCTTTCTATGGAGGAAAATTTCATGGGGGAAGAGAATTTTCTATGAAGGGGTGCTGAATTTCCAAGCATTATTTAAAAAAGATCAGAAAAAATTAAAAAGTTTTTCAACTGAAAGTAAGGAGCAACATTAAAACTTAAACGAACAGAAATTATTACGTATATAAGGGGGTTCGCCCCCTAGTCCAATACCTCGCTCTTTAGGCTTAAGTTTTTTTTGTACTTTCAAAAGAGCTATTTATTCTAAATAAACGGCCTTTGTGATTCAGGGGTCATTTTTAAAGGATTTAAACAAAAATCTAACTTTAGCGTAAAGAGCGAGGTATTGACTAGGGGCGAACCCCCTCATTTACGTAACAATTTCTGTTCGTTTTAAGTTTTAATGTTGCTCCTTACTTTCAGTTGAAAAAGCTTGGTTTTCTATTTAATTATTAACAGAAATGACACTCTTCCCGAAGTGCTTAGATTATTTTTGTTGGTCTATGGAAAAAAAGAAACAGCCGACACAAAGAACTTGAGAATCAAAGTAGTGATAAGAATTATGATAATGTGCTTGATTTTATTTAGTGCCGGCTATGAAAACCACCAAAAATTGTAATTCTATGACTTTTAAGAACTAGTTTTCAACACATTTAGTTCTGAAAACAATAAACCATAATGTAATATGCTCGACAACGAGGTATTGTAATCAATACGTACCGACTAGCTACCCAATTATTCACGATTGAAGCTTGTTTTTTTTTCAAGCAAACTCAGCTCAACAACTTATTATGCAACCATGGTGCAGAAATTTATTTGTCTTGAAGACAAAATAAAACTAATAAAAATAAAAATAGAAAAAAAGCGGTTCCCATCTGTGGAAACTTTAGCTGGCTGACAAAAACGGGGGGGAGGAGGTCCAAATCATCAAAACTTACTGAACTTGAATAACTTTTCTAGAATAAATGGGAACATAGTCAGTTATAACAAAGCATTAAGAGTCCATTTCCATGCTTTTCAAGTAATACTAGGGGATTCCAAGGGATTTAAGCTTTATGGCTCTAAAGATTCGCTTAGCTTCTTAGGCTACTTTTATGCAGGATTTAAAAGAAAGTAATGAAGGATTTATCACTCAGTTTCAGAATTTTTTTTACGATTCTGAGTCTCAATCACTCACTATTCAACCAAAAATATTTCTGAAAAATTGTGAATGTTAGAAAATACCTTATCGGGTCCGTTGATTTTGGGATTATCAACATAAGCACGCAAAACATATGGACGAAAGAAAAATTATGATTGTATATTCGAGTTTAGGATAATCAGTCCGAATAGAACAAACTTGTTTAGCATTTGGTCTAAATGGTCAGTTTTAACCTTTAATCTTATTAAAGCTACTAATATGTACCCGGTATTTTATAGTATGAAAGGTATTGAGTTTTTTTTTTCACAAATACATAACTTCGAACCTTAAGAGGTTATATTTCTTATGGTAAGGAAATTTGGAGATGCCTAAGCTAGTGGAACAACAATTCAGTGTCTTAATGGTTCTTAAAGTAAGAAAATTAGGAGATCACTCAGTTAGTGGAATATAAACTCAAAGTTTCAATTCTGGGAAAGAAAACTAAGATAAGACAAAAAAACATGAACTAAAATAAAATATTTGCATTGTGAAAATCCAAGCATTACTAAGGAAATATCATAACTTGCTAACGAAATCTTGACAAATCTACAGGTTTTTAACATTAAAGAAGGACTGGTCGCAAAGATGTTTTATTCATTCTATCAAGAGATATACACAACGTGCTCACAAATAAAACATACATAACATTGCATAAGCACAAACACTAGGTCCGAGAGACGATACATTTCGCTTGGCTGTTCAAATCACAGCCAATCATTCACCCAACGGTCCTTCAACACGGCACATGATAGTAAATTTGAAAGGACCACAAAAAATCTAGTTAATATAACTATTTCATTTCATATGTTTATGCCTAAAATGTTTCACCATAACGTGGCGATAAGAGAACATTTTTGGGCATAAGGGAGCTAAGCATTTCAATAATTTCTTTCCGCCGCACTCATATTTCTGATGACGTTTCAACGTATGTTCATATTGGTATGATCTTGGGCAATTAGGACATGAATGCCTCTTGCTACCTGAAATACATTTATACAGTTAAAATTTGGTCAGCCAAAATCGAAACACAATGTATATATTTTTTTTTACAAGACGGCTTTAGATAAATTCTCAGTCGTTAATTTTGTGTTCAAACATCATGAGTATCATCATTATATCTAATCTACAAGCTTCTAACTTGAATTGCTCAAAGTTGTTTTACTCAATGTGTTCTGATTTCGGACGACCATATTTAAACTAATACTACCATATTGAAATTAATATTAGATAACTTAGGCTTTCACTAAGACCCCGTCAGACCAAGTCATTTATAAAATACCAGGAGTAAAATGATCTCATGTGCTTCATAAATATATTTCAGAGTTAGTCAGTCATGAGGAGCTTCGTAAAGCTTAGTGACGCATCAACTCAAAACAAAAATTTTTTGCTGCCATTTTAGAATCTTTTACATATGTATGTAGCATTCCTAGAGTTTAAAGTAGACGCCATTATGGATGGCCAAATTTCGTTAAAACGATTAAAAAGTAAGGATTTCTTAGGATGAAAAAACGTCTTTCCTTGCGATCGTCATGTGGAATAAATATAGCTACTGCTCCTCCCACGACCCTGAAATGTATTTGCCTTAACATAACGTACAGCAAAATTTTTCGACTGTAACCCATAGTCACAACCACAGTTTATATAATCCAGTATGATCTTTCCCTATCTCACCCATTATAAAAACCCGGACCGAGGTGCGAGTGCTCCAGAGAACGTTTTTGCAGATATAAACATAAGCGGCATTAGATCTTTTCACGGGTAGACAAAGAATAATCACCTACGGAACAAGTACTGACAAAACCACTTGGCCGGCTCAACCAATAAGTGGACAATAAGTGGGAGGAGCTTTTTGTTCGCACCGAGAATGAAGAGCCAGAAATCATCTGCGGTAAACTTACTGGATAATTATATAAACTGCGGTCACAACCAAGGGAGACTAATTTGGGACATTTTCGACTTACTAAGAATCTGACCTAACAAGAATTTGTTCAATAATATTTAGCTATATCTTGTTATATTTATCGTCATCACTTAGATTACAGTCGGCTCTGCACATCTATATTAAGGAACTAAGTTTACAAGATAACAGTCATTTTTCCATATCTGAAACTAAATATTGAGTATCTAAATTTATTCTTCAACGACGGTGCAACTAAAACAGACGTCCCTCTTATAAAGCTAAAATTCGGACTTCCCTTCTGATGGATATAAGGTTATAATGTTTATAGCTATGAAAGATAAATTAACTCGATGATTTATTTATTAGGACAATTATTTATTTTGCTTGAATTAATTTTTCAAAACATGATAAATAAAATTATGGTAAGTAGACAAGTAACAGCAAAAGATCAGCAGTAGGTCAAAGCCAATAGCTGGGGTCATTTATACTCATCAACTTGTTCATCTACACTTGTAACATTAAAATTATCTTGATAGATCTTCAAAAGTCGACATTCATTTCAGAACCAACAAAACATAAGTATTTACGCTTGTAATGTGTCAGCAGATGATGACGATGAGAAAACATTTTGGGGCACAAAGAGTCTAAACATATCAAAAATTTCTTCCCACCGCATTCATATTTCTGATGACGTTTCAACGTTTGTTCATTTTAATAGAACCTTGGGCAATTAGGACATAAATATCTCTTGATACCTGAAACAACGTCACCAGTTAAAATATTGCATCGGACTCCTAGCAACAATTGAAATTTCAGCAAGATAAGACGTAATTTATAAGATAAATATATTACAATCCCGGGGTAGATTATCCGACTCCCTTGGTTGATAATAGCCCAATAATAAATATACAATTTTATGTTGTCCAACATATGATATACGAATGTTGTTTTTTTTTTCTTGTCTGGCTCGTATCTTTTCTCTATAGGATAAGAAAAACTAAATAAATATAGTAAATTTGGATCAAGACAGGATTTCCGATCCGAATCATTTCTTAGATCTAACGATCTGTAGGGCTTCAAAACGATTTGATTCATTTAAATATTTTATGACTTTACTCTGGGGTTAGAGGCTTTACTCAAATAAATACATAGAAATATACAAAGGTAAGCACTAAATCAAAATTATATAAAATAATCCACGTCACAATTGAGAATCACAATCCGTCACACGCCCAATTGTTCATTTTCACAATAATATAATAATTAATCAAAAAGATCACCGGAATATCAATAAATAGTCTCAACTTCGTAGATTTTTAAGTGTTTACACCTGTAGTGTTTAACCATATCATGGCGATAAGAGAACATTTTGGGACATAAAGGATCTAAACATTTCAATACTTTCTTCCCACCACATTCGTATCTCCGATGACGCGTCAACGTACGTGCATATTGGTATGACCTTGGACAATTAGGACATTTATATCTCGTGCTACCTGAAACACAGTACTACAGTTAGAATTTGGCGATAATTTCATGAAACTGCTAAGAAGCGAATATCCACAAGACTTACTTTTGTGGAAAAACTAAGTGCTGAAAATCCTCATTAGTTCGACGATAATTCAAAAGGCATCGCCAGTCCTTTGTTCAGTTTTTTTTTTCAAAACTTGCATTCACGACACAATCCTTCACATTAATCAATTTATGTTTACTTAGCTAATCTATTTCTTCTAATTTCATTGTTTTTTAAGTTTGTGCTTCCCTCTAAAATGTGCCACATCCCCTTCCATTCGCTGTTGACAAAAAAGGGCTTTGACAACAATAAAAAAGGCTAAAACATTTACTTTTGTAAAATGTATGTAGTGTAATTTGACACCTTATCGAGTTACAGCATCCACATTGTGTTTCGGTTAACAAACACCGACGTTTAAGATGCACGGTATGTCAAACTTTACTTGTGCAACGTTTTTTGTGGTACTTACTAAGGATAAGAATTTACAAACTGGGTAAGATGCAGTCAGGGTTGCCACCATCCGGGATTAATCCCGATTTTCCGGGTTTTTTTTTGCGGTCTGGGATTTCTTTTTGTGCCCAGGATTTTCGGGATTTTTTTGCAAAAAAAAAACAGGATTTATTTCTAAAAACCGAGACTTTTTTATTAAAGAGATTTTCAACGATTTTAGCTGATAAGTCTACTATTTTTTTTCTGTACGGTATCACGAATATTCTGTTTTTGTTTGTTCCTTCAGAATTTGCGCTATTACAGTGGGGTGACACTTTTTTTCGTTCGGGATTTGACTTTTGAAAATTCGACTCCAATGTAACGACGAGTGGCGAATTAAAAAAAACATTTGCTTGAGTTCTTGACATCATTTTATGAGTCTCGAATGTATTCCGAAAGCTCGAGCAGCGGAAGCGATAAATACCATCGGAAAACTTGTTATGCTCAGTAGAGATCAGTTCGTGTCTTTTTATTTCGGTGTTTTGCAGATGAAACTTCGCGAAAAATCAGTTTTATAAAGTCACGACCAAATGATCTGCCAGCATTCTGTGATTTCCTTAGATTGTAGCAAGTTTCAATAGTTTAGGTTCAATATACGTAGTCGTACGTTTGTGCTGTTTAAAGAACGTACATCAATTGGTTCAAAAGATCGCTATCAGCGTATTCCCCAGATTTTTCTGATATTTTTAGACACTTTCATGCGCATGATATTCCACTCAGTATTTAAGTTTCAAACTTAGAAGATCACAGATGAGTATCCAGATAAACGAAGAAAAATTGAAAATGCTTATCTAGATTACGTTCTTTGAGAAGACTTGGTGTTTATACTTGTGCTAACCGAGCATAGTTTGATTTGCTGAAGCTAATTTTTCCAGTTTCTTGGAGTTGTCATTTGAGCTGTGATTACCGAAATGATTACTGAACCGCACCAATTAATATCTGAGAAACTAGTTATTTTTTAGTTGGTTTGCTTTACTTAGCACTTCTTACTAATAGCTCGGTAGTAAGTTTTTCTGACTGTTGCTTTACAGTTTTCTCTTCAAATACCCAAATGCCGGGTTTAATACCAAGAAAGTTGGATTTTAAGTACCCAGATTCGGGGAAAGGGGGTCTGTTTTTCTTCCGGATTATTTCGTGTGAAAGCAGCTGATTCCTTTTTTTATACACTGAAGAATCCGTGGGCTGAATGTTTGAACGATATCGTTTGGATTTTTCTCAGATTTTAGTATGTTCGGAATCCAGGTTTTCTGGGTAGTGAAGTCGGGTCTCGAGTTTCTGGGTAGTGACGTCGGGCCTGAGTCGGATCAAAAGGATGCTTTTGTAAGACGAATAATAGTTCCGTTGTCCGCTTCTTGATTGGCGAGACTTTCGCTTAACAGAAAAGCAGGTATGGTAAAAAGGAAAGGGACGTGTGAAGACGTGATAAAAGGCAACTTTTACCGCTTCCCAAGCCATATTGAATATTAGCCGTCCAGACTATCCATTTTCTGGAAAAATCGGGCGGAAATATGGAAATGTAAACAGGTCTTCCGTCCCATTTTTCCGTTTTCTGGGCAGGAATAATCAGAGGGCCAGAAAATGGAAAAATGGGACGGAAGTGGTGGTGTGGACAGCTTTCTGAAAAAAATGCCAGAAGAAGGAGACGATTAGACACGATAAGTGATGAAAAATAATAGTTGTCTAAGATGATTTTGAATAGAAACAGATTTGATGAGATGGCTGATAAATTTGTACATTTTTTTTTAAACGTCATCACTGTGCAGTCCTATGTTGTATAACCCAAAAACTGTGTTCCGGGATTTTCTCGAAATCTCGCGATTTTTTAAAAAAAATCGGGATTTTATTTTTGAGCTGGTAGCAACTCTGGCTGCAGTACATACGGCCAAGCTTGTCGATGGAAAAATCTTCAGTCTTAGTTGACAGAAAAGACTTTTCACCTCAGAAGTTTACGTTTTTCGACGTACAAAGTACACTCAACTACAACATTTAATATAGAGTATATGGGTAAAATGTGGGTATAATATTCCTGACTAAGAATAAGCATTTCACGATTTTTGAAATGGTTGAGATTCGAGAGAAAAAAGAATGTTCAGACGCCATTGGACTAACTGCAGCTTAAATACATCTTTTTACCCTGACTCAAGACGCTCGCTTTTCTGCTAAACATTTTGGGACATATTTGGTCATTTGACATTCAAATGAAAAAAAAAGTTAAGGCACTCTTCTTTATAGGTTATTTTTATCTACAGCGAGCAAACATATATTCGCTGAACCTTAATGTCAGAAAAATACCTAGCTGTTTGTAGCTTTCATTGAAATTAATTCCTTTCACTGAATTTTATGTCAGAATATCTCGATATAACGCATTTGAAAATGCACGAAAAAAAAACTTTTACACGGATACCGTTCTACCTCTGGACATCGGCATACCTATACTATTTTCCCAGTTCAAGATTTTCCCTGGAATCCTGGCCATTGAACCTTGCTCTATGATGCATGTACTTTGTTGTTTGAATTCATTGCTGAGTAAAATAGATCTACATACATGTAATATAGAAACTTAACTGACACTCATAGGATGAAGTCTTTGAATGAAGTGATTCGAAGAGTAGATATCTGGGAAGAGAAGTTTGAGACATATCTTCGCGACGGACAGGATTGTATCTAGAAGCACTTTCAAAAATTAAGCCACAGGACACACTTCGTGGATATACAGAGATGGTTGAAGTGGAAGCTCTCAATAAAACACGGATAAGGAGTTTTCACCAGAATGTTACCCTCAGGGAGCTCAGCCTCCCGATAATTTCGAAACTACCGTGGAAAAGCTTAATACATTCACAACTTAAGCAAGGCCAGCTTTAAAACATAGGATTTATACCAGAATCATAAGGCAAAAATTTAATATATCTAAAAATAAAATTTGATTGTAAAAATGATCTAGCTATTAAAGCACTTCTCACTGAAAAAACAATTCAAAAGAAAACTGGGGATCCTAATCAATAACAGGTCGCCTTGAAAGCCAAGCCAGTTCCCAGTGTCGGGATCGGAAATGTTTTTCCATATCGTGCCGATAAGAAAACATTTTTAAACAGTTTGGGGCTGGGCACTTCAATTCTTTCTTTCCGCCGCACTCGTGTTTCTGATGTCGTTTCAATGTGTGTACATATTTGTATGCTCTTGGACAACTAGGACATTTATACATCTTGTCACCTGAAACACAGTACGGCGGATTAGAAATAATCTCAAAACGCCATCATAATTAACAATCTTGAACAAAAAAGCCTCTTTGTATTTGGATTTTTTTTTGCACGGACCTAGTGGGCAACTTGTGTGCTAAAATGTCAGCATATATTTTCATACTACTTCTGGAAAAACTTAATGCTTGGAAAATTTAATGCTTCTGGAAAAACTGTATGCACATTTACATATATGTACATTGGTCAAAGAACTTTTATCAGATGCAGAACAAATTTGTAAGTTTTATAGATCCTTCTTTATTAAAAGATGCAAAGAATTTAATTTATTTTTTTTTAATCCAGGAGGATCTTAGAACAAAATTACTCACCAGGTCGCCGCATAGTTAGAAGTTGTGTTCAACAAAATAATAATCCCTTTGTAAAAACCCTACCCAAGCAGTAGAGAAAATTCGCATCTTCTTCTCTATTTCAAGCCATGGATAAGCACAATATTAGAAACGAAATTGAATATTATTAAGACTACTGATCGACCGTCGAAAATCAGAACGTATTTCTTGCAGAGAAAAGGTGTAAGCGAGATGTGGCGGTCGTTTTGCAGTTTATTTCTGACCAGTTTATTTCTAGTGACATCTCTGGCAGTTTTATCTCTGGCAGTTTATTTCTAGTGCTCTGACCTTTTGACGACCGATTTCAGAGGGGGTTTTCCGGTGACGACTGATTTTTCCGCACATTTCAGATCTATGTGAAAATTCTTTTTTATTTAGCATATCCATATTTGATATCGCTGAAAACAGGTCAGGCCGTTTACAGTGTATCAGACTTAAGGTTTACTAATATTGAGGCTTTATCAGCGCTTATTTGAGCCAATAAGATTTCCATAGAATTTTCTTTTTATCAGCTCCTGTCAATCGAAGATTTTATGAAATGATTGGCTCTAATTAGTACTGGCGAAATCTCGGTATTAGTAAAATCTCGTTGTGGAGGTCCTTTTCGATATCAGGTAAGAGACGAGTCAGACAGCCTTTTGGACTTGAAGCTCCTTTCAATGATTTCTCGCGTTTCGCGCACCCAATTCTTGAATACACTTCCAATAGTGCATTCAACCAGATTAGTATCGAAATTCAAAGTGAGTATAGCAGATATAACGATATGCAAAGTGATGTTGCAAGTTTCGGAGGCGTTTTCGCTTGCACTCCCTATTTAATCTACCTGATATCCTATTAATTCTGAAAAATCCTGTTCCAAAGATCTAAAATCCTGCCAAAAAAAAACTATTTCATACTAGTTGAAGTTATTCACTACTAGAGTTGTCGCACAACTCTAAACAAATCCATGGCATTTTTCTGTGGAAATATTAGCCACAAAGGTAGGAAAAAAACAGTAGGGCAAATTTTGCAAGATTAACGCAGTCAGGGAAAGTTAACCCAGTCAGAAAAATTTTAAGAATTTGATTTCTTTTTTTCCAAGAGAAGAATGAAACAAATAGACATAACTAGCAAGAATCCTGACAGTATTCTTTTTTCTATCAATGATATTGACCACCGGATAAGTGGGAACACTAGTTTCTGGCTAAGATTCGGGTTTCAGGATTCAGATGATAAAACACGAGAAATATCTGTTTATGCTAAAACAAGTAACCATGGGACCTTAGAACTGCCCTCCGTTACTCCCTATTCGGACATACAAAGATCATGGAAACAAAATCATCGAAGTATCGTTGAATACAGAAGCAAATGAAGAGCAAATAGCGAGAACACAATCTACACAAAGAAACGTGTCTCTAATGAGCTCTAAGTAACAAGTTCTCTAATGTAAACCAGACCCTGGTGTGTGCGCCGTTCATATGATTAATAATAATATGAAATATTGAAGGATATGAATAAGGACACACATACACAGAGGGTCCACGATCCCTTAACGCCTTCCATCGAGTGACGTGTGCTTTAATCAATCTTCAATCGACCCTTCAATCTTGACCAAAGCTAATCTAACATACTGCTTTTGATCAAAATGTTTGAGTCATTCAAACTTTCTATCAATTACCGTCATCGTTTGACTCAAGCGTCGAACAGTCAAGAGACGGTCTATCATGCTCGAGTCAATCGATTGACGGAAGCTTTTGATCAAAATGATTGACCGTGTAGGGCCTCCTTAAATTTTCAAAGGGAGGAGACGTTGGAAGGGGAATGAAGGGATCACAGACCTCTCAATAATCAGCTACGAAATTCTTGTAAGGTTTATTTCAAGAACATATAATATGTCCACCTTTCTATAAATAATGATTGCAGGGAAAGGAGACAGGGGATTCAAACACAGATCAAAGATCTTTTTTTGACCTTGATCTCAACAAGGTGTAACAAACCCACGTTGTCGTCAAGTAAAATTTCCTTGTATTACAAGTTATTTGCATAAGTTTTAGCCCCTGCATAAGCATTAAGTCAGCACTATTGCGTTGACTATGAAATTATATTGTGCTTGATTTCAAGGAGATTTAAGGTTTACTGGAGCAACACCGAGTAAAAACGAATTCAACGGATTTTTACTAAACTACGGCCTATGAAAATAGTCTAAAGCTTTTAAAGAACCGACGTAGGTCGGTTTCAATTTACATTTAATCGCAGATGAAAATAATGTTAGGGCTAAATTTAGAAGCCTTTCAAATTAAACATTCATAACACAATGACACAATATTTTTTTGTACTGGTGCGTTATATGGTCGCTTTTATATACTAATGAGAGACGAAACCCGCCAGACTGGTTATTTCTCAATAGCAGTCTCTTGAAATAGAATGAAGAGTAGTTTTCATTGCGTTTACAATATTTAAACTGTTGTTTTTTGGGGTTTAGGGGGGAGGTACCTATGTTAGGTTACGTATTAAATATATGCTATGCTTTACACACACACACACCCTCCCTAATGTGCAAATATGTAGCCCAAATTTGTTTCTAAACTATTATATATTCATCCTATTTTATTTTATTTCATTAGCATTAACCAAACTTGACTTTTTAGAAGTGACCATACAATGCACCAGTACCTATTTTTTTCTATCTTCGAGGCGAGGAGCAAAGCCAGCCTTAAGGTTGAATGTGTTTTTATCAAGAGTTGTAGCGTTTTAAACCCAAAGACAGAAATACCAGTGATGTATCATGGCGTTTCGCAAAGCCTAATCGCGCGATTTATCCAAGTAAGTTGGCTTGAACAAAAAAAGCGTGTTATGGGCAAAAAAAAATATAAATTAATTCAAATTCTATTCTAATATCTATTCTTGAGAATAAATTTTGGAAGAAGAGGCGAAAAATTCTAAGAAGCAAATCAAAAGGTTGCACACAATGTCGCTCAGCACATACGGGAAGAACTAAGACAAGGCTGGTGATTTGGGCAGGGAACGGGACACGGACTCGGAGGTACAAAAACAACACCAGATGATGTTTGGAGAGACATTGAACGCGCTCGACGGTGTGCAACCCCTTGTCAAAAACTAAAATGTAAAAATTGGGGGGAAACGTACCTCAAGTAAAATTTGCCAGTCATGTTTTTCCAGTTAATTTTTGAGATCCTCCATCTTATTTAAAATGCGCCGGAACGTTTGTGTTACTATTCTATAAACGCCGCAATTAAGAATTATAAGAATTCCCAACGAGACAGGCATGTGCAGATCCGAAAACCCGATCTCCATGAATTTTTACCAGGGTAATTTTACCAGTCACAGGCTTGATGATCACAGACAAGGAAAATAATTTTCTATTTAAATTTTTGAACAAAAAGGACATTTGAACCCGTTAAGATTGACTTTCCTCTTGATCATAACTTTTATAATTCTATCAGCATAAGTCTACTACCTTTTTTGTATCTCTTTCTTTTTTTTCACTGTTTAACAAAACACTCCCAAACAATAGGTAGGAAACGAGAGAGATACTTCACTTCATAATCGCAAAACATAATGAACTAATTACAATATTCTTTCGAATAGTTATATTAACATAATGAATTCAGGACTGATTCTAATAGACCGAACAAAATCAAACGCAACCGCAGTTTGACTCAGACACGGACAAGTTAGGGTCAGAGGAGTGGAGAATGAATGTAGCGTAGCATCCGCCTCCGATATGAGTTACGTCCTTCCTTAAGGCCAGTCTCCATTTGGCAGATTCTGCCATCTTGCAGAAAAAGCAACGTCGAAGGTTACAGTATCTGCCAATACGGAGCCGGAAAACAAGTCTCCATTGAAATAAAATTTGCAGATTGGCGGTGGAGATTTGCAGAATATGCCAAATGGAGACTGGCTTTTAGTCAGATCAAATTACAGGGCTATTTGGCTTTAAAATTAGCCCAGAACTTGGGCCATTCTGCTTAAAAAGGGACTATTGAAGGCAAATTACGTGACCAACTTACCAGTGTTTCATTCCAAATTCACCATCCTGTGTTTAGTCAGCAGAAGCGGTAAAAACAAAATTCTGCAAAACTGAACACATTGCATAAACAAATAACTTATTTCTCACAGAATTAGAAGTTAACTTAATGAAAGGAGAACAATACTGAAGTATTCTTCTTCTTCAAAAAACTTGAATTGTAAATGGAACTGAAACTTCGGCCGATCTCCCAAAGAGCTCTGCTTCCATTTCAGAGGAACACAGATTTAAAACGACCCTCGAACGATAGTTCTAAGGGCCATAAGTCAATAGTTGTGACCTAATTTTCAACCTAACAAGACCTAACTAGATTCAACCAAAGGGAGAAAAAGATCCAGATGCAAGACAAGATTCGAACTTGATTCCTTGCGAAGGGAACCTAACGGCCCTAGGGGGAAACCTAAAAACCCCTAACTGAGAGTTCTTCCCCAAAGCAACAAAGAAATAAAACAAAAGCACAAAATACGGAGCCTCTTAAGAAAAACACCTTTTGATAAGTTATATCGAAGTTGAAATTTTCGGGAAATTTAACCGTGCAAATAAATTTATAGACGATGTGTCAAGTAAATTAGCACTTTTCTGAAAAAACTCCGTTCCAGAAATTCAAGAGCTATTTATTTTTATTTTTCGGTCAAAATAAAATTTAAAAAACTTATCGAATTTAATGGAAATGTTTACTATAGCTCGTGCCTGTCTGGTAAATAAAGGCAAAGGTAACTCAAACTAAGTAGTGAGGCCTAATACTGCTTACAAAGAAAACTTGAAAGAATTACTTTTAAACCATGCTGTTAATGTATCACACAAGGCGTCCGACTGAGTCTTGAGTTACCTAACACTAAATAAATAAGAATAAAAACATAAATATCCAGCAGCAATATCGGGTTGGCTACATCCCATTCTTTGTTGATGGATATTTACGTAAAAGTCTCGAAGTTCTTTTCTGTAAACACCTTATAACCCAATTAATACAAAACAAATTTTTAAAATCCTATATAGCCCTAATGAGACTCAGTCAGATCACATGTTAAAACTACTTTTGTAATAAATTTCAAACCATGCAATACTTGGACAACGTTAATTGTTCCCTATATAACTACAAAAAGGTGTAGGTTACAGAAAAGAACTTCGTTTGCAAAATATAAGAAAATAAAAAAAATTCAAGTTGGTCTGTCTGCATAGACAGATGAGCACTATATCATGGCCGGGGAGGAGGACACTCGGAAAATGGGAAATGGTAAGATTCTTTTCATGTTACCTAACTTCTCATAAAACTGTTACCAATTTTATTTAACTTTTGCTCACTGGCTTATGTTCAAATTTCAGTATATTTGACGAACTTCGGAACTGTTATAACACGCATGCATTAACTTCTGAACTTTGACAGATTACTTTTTTTAATACATATACCAATACTTTTTTTGGTTAACTTATCAATTATGCATAAAAACTAAAAGAAACGCCCGACATAGTGCAATTCCCTCACATTCAAGACCATTCTTAAAACCATGTAATGTAAACAAGGGGTTTCATTTATAAGGTTATATATATAATACAAATCTACCAAACCTACTTTTTTCAGTTGATACTTTGACAATAGAGCTTTTAGATAGGGTTCCAACTGTCAATATGAGAAAATTCCCTCAAAATGAGTACTAAATGAACAGGATTGTCCCAAACAGGCACAAAAGCAAAAATTCAGTTTGGTTGAAGGGAAGGATGTTGCAAATTTTGGGTTATAGCCAAAATCACAAAAACATAGAAGTTTTAAGAAAAATAATGGACAAAATAGTCAATAAATTTTAAATTTTTTGGAACAAACTTGAGGATCCCCTCCTTCTACCTGTCTCAAAATCACAACATAATTTAACATGAAGCATTAAATAGGTTGTATTATGTATCAGTTTGAAAACCCAATACTGAAAATAAACGTTTAATTTAGTGCAGAATCATTCAAATTATTCTACAATTATTTTATATATTCTTCTCATTAGACACACCTGTCTTAACTTTTCTGAGTTTGAGTCAACAATTTTTTTTTTTCCAATTAGGAGCGGAAATGCCATACACTCACTTAACATTTTTGTGGGGAATCATTGGTGTAGAAGGTTTTCCAGTGTAGGATATGTGTTAATAGGTCAATATTCCCGACATTGTCTGGGTTTTTATTCAATATAAGCTGGGTTACCCCCATTCCCTTTATATATCAGTATGCAGAGAATTTCAAAATTGCTAGTAGACCCAGAAGTTATTTCCTCAAAATTTGGTAATTCAAAGCAGTTCCTTCCTACAGTTGAAATGCTAAATTGTTAAATTATGTGTTCTAGAAAGGTCTTAGGCACCATAACTGTCGGATAGATAACTTCAGAAAAAAAATGTGTTTAAAATGGTTTTCAAGAAATTAAAAAAAATGGAACTTCCCATTCAGAAACGGTTAAATTTTCCTCTACAAAATAAAGCATATGGTTTAAACAAAAACTTAGGCCACATTCGCTTAAAGTCAGACATTTTATTATTCTTAGAAAAATTATTCTATATTCTTCAATATTATCATATAGAAGAATAATTTTTTATTTCTCTCGAGAGAATAAATATTCAGTTTGAAGTTAGATATCTTAATTATCCCCGAGTATCATCGTTTCATACAAAATTTGAAGGAATTATGAAAAATTGACCAACTATTTTTTTTCGGCGTATCTTTGATTTGGAGCAGATATGACAATCATGCACCAGCTGACGATATGTTATAGCTCTTACGGTATTGGCAGTGCCTAATTAACCTTAAATATTTTCTCAGTAGCATGCATACTGGACGAAACAAACGTATACTTAGAGACTAAATGCACATAATTCAAACCCCTAGGCCAGGAATTTTTGGAGGGAGGGAATTTATTACTGCAAAAAGTGTTTCTTTCAAAATATTTTAATTTCCATCGTCCTTTTTTATATTTCCCAAAAAAATTAATTGAATGTGAGTCTTTCCAACTGCTAATGAGGGAGGATTCCCAACTCAAGCCCCGGTGTGGCCAGTGGTCTTTGGTTTGTAATCTGTAGTTTTAATTCCCAATTGAAGGTTTTAACCTCAAATGGTCTTGAATGTGTAGAGACATAAGTATATGCAGATCCCATTCCTTTTGATTGAGCAAACAAATGTTAATTATTAATCAAATAAATAAATAAATAAATATATATATATATATATATATATATATATATATATATATATATA
>JAQQPU010000617.1:31270-45768 GCA_029168905.1 Artemia sp. Kazakhstan ARC1039 | reverse complement strand
ATATATATATATATATATATATATATATATATATATATATATATAAACTAATTTGAAAGCTAAGAATAAGCCAATTATAGTTTTTCATAAAATGTATCAAAAGGAATGTTTAAAAAACCAACTTGAAAGTGGAAAAAAGATAGCGAACTCACCTTGTTGAGAATTGTTTTGCAGAGATCTCGATGTTTCACCAGTCTCGGAATTTCCTGTTTGGTCTGAAAAAAAGTTTTAGCTCTAAATAAAGTTTTAGCTCTATATATAAATATTGAACGATATCAAGATAAGACAAAAAGAGAACAGCTATAAGAGCAACGATACCAGATACGGCAGCATTGTTACACACCTCAGTCATTGTGACAATATTTCATTTCTGCTTATGTTTGCGAAGTTCATTTTGGAGGTTCCCTAAATTAAGCTTAATAATACAAATCAAAAGGAACAATAGAACTGTTCTACAGAACTTTATCAAATGTACATTATCAGACTCATATTACAGTAGATGCATGGAAAAATTGGCAGTTTTTATTTTCCCAAAAACAAATTTACAAACAAATTATGCTGTTTCATATTTAAGACCAAGTTAAAACGACAAAGAAAATTCCGTGTCTAAAAGTCAGAGAAACTAATTTCTTAAAAAAAAATGAAATATAAATTTGAACAACTTAGATTGTTTTGCCCCCTGAAATATTTGACCCCCATGAGGTGTGCATGCATGGCCAGAAATATCTAGTTTTCTTTATTCTGAGGAAATGGTCATGCACACTGCATACTATTCATTACCAATCTTTAGTGATAACATGAAATGATTTTATAGTTTGTTTCCAAGTAGAAGATAAAGAAGAAAATATGCTAGAATCACGACCATTTTTCACTGAAACTTTTGATATTTTTCAATAAACAGGATACACAGGACGACCGCGACATTCGTGTTTCATAAACAGTAAACGAAGACCACATATTTAAGACGACATTTAGCACAAGAGGACCACAACATTTAGCCTACATAAACAATAAGCCATCCGCGTGATAATAAACCTGTTTCCCTTCTTCAAAATTGCTTTTTATAAAATTTTACCGTAAGAAAAGAACAAAATTTCACGCGTTACTAAATCTGAGTTCGAATCTTTTTTGTGCAATAAAACTTGTGAAAGCAGTCCCTGATACCAAACGATATTCATACAACAAAGTGGAGAAACTTATGATCAGGTGTTATATTTGAAACCAGTTTTTAGTAGCTTCTTGTTGTTCTTTGATGAAATTTGCTCATGAAAAGGTTTGAACTCGAAAAACAATATTCTCAAGGTTAATTTAAGCTTTGACGTTTCCTTCCTAATTCGAATCATGTTTCGGCCAAAAAAATTAGTTCAAAATAACCTGCTTCAGACAATGTGTTACCATTTACGATAAACGGAAATCGTTTTTTCTACGGTTGTCAATCACTTTCAAATCACAACCGCACCTAAATAGCCAAGACTTTCTAATGGATGGGAGGGAATTCTTCTAAAGGAGCATCTGAAACCCGGATAGAATTTTCAGGCCCCACTTCAAAAAAATTCTGAAGAGAAATCTCAAGCAGGGAATCCCTTTCCCTGTATGCACTTGTGATGCAGATATTTCAGCAGACGGATAGGAAATGACTGCTTTAGAAAATGACTGCAAGTAAGACGTTATCAATTGTTAAAGAAATATTTGACAAATTATCAATCAAGTTGAGACATGTTTGAGTTCTATGACCTGAAATCCTTAAGCATCAAATTCCGTTCGTATCAGAAAACTCGACAAAATTTCAGATCACCTAATGCAAGTATGCATTTTATTTTTTTCACTCGCCTTCTTAATTAGTTGGAAATTCTGGGAAACATAATTATTTGGGGTTTCAGTCCCAACTTTGCTTTGTCAAATGCTCCCATTTACTCTTTTTATTTTATTATTTGATTTTATCTAATTTTATTTGGATTGCATGGTAACTAAAAACACTGTGTTGATTGATATTTTAGAAAGCTTTTAGTTTGTTTCAGAATTTAACTTGGTCCACGGCAAGTTGAAATGGACGTCTGACTTCATTCCTTCTAGGTGGGAAAAAAAGAATTGAAAATTTAATCTTTGCATATTATATAACAGCATTATAGAGAAACAAGAACAATCGAAAAAAAAACGCTTCTCACATTAGCATTTTATCACATGATAGAAGACTAAAGACCATTAAAGTTTAAGACTAAATCAGTATAATTAAGTTAATATTTACAAAAAAGGAACAAAAGTATGCGAAAGCAAAATGAAACCATACCTGAGACTAGCGCAGAGAAATCTTCTTCGTTCCACTCCTCTTCCTGCCCATGGTCAGTGTCATTGCCTAATTCATCCCCACTTAGTTCTAATTTAGGAAGAACAGGAGACGGTCCATGATGATTAGAATCTTCTAAATTCGAAGATATATATTCTTTCACAAAGTCACCACTATTTTTCTCTAATTTTAACTCACTAGAATGTTCAATAGCTGGTGCTAAAGGAGGGGGAGGTGGAACTTGCTTCACAACACGGGGTGTAGAGGTAACAGGTACAACACTATCGTCCTCATTTATTTGTATAACTGGGGCAGGTTGGAGAGGAGGAGCTGGTGGAACTGAGTCCTTTTTCATATAAGATTCGCCAGAACGTCGTCGACGTTTCCGGCCAGGAGAATGGGTATCACGATCAGGCGGATGTGTCTCATTCTCTAGTGGATTCGACTCATCTTCCGCCTCGGCTAGTCCTTTAATTTTTAATGATTCGGCAGTACGAATCAATGATGCTAAACTATTTTGAGCCACTCTGACTTCACCACGGTACATATAGTCCACAAGAGCTTGGAGCTCAACATACTTCACGTCTTTTAGAAAAATTACTAAGGATTTGTCCTGATGAAGGTCCACGATATCCTAAAAGAGAAACATTTCTTTTTTTACGCCAGAAGCAGTAAAATAAACATAAGATGTCCGTAAAACATAGCCTACGAGGAAATACCAACAGTCATTAGTTTTAATATTTTTTTGTACCACAACTCCATACGTGCACGCTGGCCTGGTTGTCAGATCTGAAACTTATCCTTGGAAAGTCCCAATATAGGTGGTAAATCTCCCGCAAAAAAAGCACATAAGGCCATAGTATATCAAGAGAGGCAATGTTTTTTCAAGGGGCAGGAGGGATAGAACAAAGAAAAGTTGTAGGTCGAAATTGTTGTATTTTGCCCCCTCGATTCCTTTCGAATTTGGGGAGAGTATACCATATGTGCAGGCAGGGGCGTCCTGAGGCTCATTTTATTGGGGAGGGTGATCTTCGTAAATTTTACCGAATTTGCTACCTGATTTATGCCAAATTTTTTGCAGAAATCAAGAATTTTGCTAAATTTCGGCCGATTTTGCAAAATCTTACCGAATCGCTACCTGATTTATGCCGAATTTTCTGCAGAAATCAAGAATTTTGCTAAATTTTGGCCAATTTGGCAAAATTTTACCGAATTTCTATCTGATTTATGCCAAATTTTCTGTAGAAATAATGAATTTTGCTACATTTCGGCTGATTCTGCAAAATTTGCGCCTTCGACGAAAATTTTACCGAATTCCAAAAATGTTGGGGGGCGGCGCACCCCTAACCGCCCACCCCCCCCCTCCTCGGGACTCCCCTGTGTACATGTATGTTGGATCACTTGGACAAAAATGATGAAAAGCTGATGTTGCTCCAGAATCAGCAACCTTGTGTAGATGTGCCTTGAGAGCAGCTACGCTTCCATACAGAACTGATCCAAGGAGACCCACATTTCCGGGACAAAACAGGGATGAAAAACACACAATATGCATTTATTCGATATAATGTTAATTTCTTGGCTGAGTTTAATTGTAGTAAGGAACTCTGGCTTTCAAATTTACATACGTATCATTTATTAATGAATTACTTATATTACATTTTCGAAGTTTCAATCAGAAATATAAGAGCAAAACATAAAACAAAATTATAGGGGGTCCGTTCAAATCTTCATATTTTTGGATATTTAAGGCTAAGATCCTACCCTTCACCCATTAACTGCGCCGATGTATGTCCAGAATACAGAAAATCCCTGCTAAATATTGTTTATTGTTCGACCAAATTTAGAACTGGGAAATTTCTGTGTTGACCAATCCATACCAAAAAAATCTTCAAGCCATAATGAAAAAAATAGCTTCTTTTAGAGGAACTAAGATTACTTAAAAAACGTGTATATTACACATATTTTTCCCCAATATTAAGTTTTGTCTACAAGGCGGTAATCCCAGTCTCACACTTCTTCCATACATTTGTATCAAGAGGGCTATTCGACACAATTTATGTCTTAATGGCAAAAAGTACCAGTTGCTAATTTACAAGGTAAGCAAAGCTGGTTCATGAGCCCGACAAATAATAATTATCAAGAGTATCAACTGAAAAGACAACTTGTTTTAATACTGACCATGTTTCCATTGTCTTAGTCAATATTTCAAAATATAATAACATTAGTAATTTGGTTTCAATGACATTCTGCAGGGTTTTCAAAAATATTATTCATTTCCTTAATATTTTGATTAAAAATAACATAAAAACTGTCAAAATGGCAGTTTTTTAACTCATGAGTGTAATAAACTGAATTTAATACTAAAATCAAGCCAAAAAAAACTTTCCACAGTCGGCTTTGATTCCCTTCTAGTCTAGCTAATTCCTGTCTGATTGTGAATATCTCTCATACAGCTTTTAGAAACCAACGAATATTCAATGAAAAGTTAAGTTGGCTTCGCAAGCCAGCTACCGAATAGTGCCCTTCAGCTAACATCATGTACTTGTAACGATTTCATCAGTGAATGCCACGTTAACACATTTGAATCTGGTAGAGACTGGTTTTAATTTAAATTTTAAAATTCGCTGAATACCTGGCTTTGGTCAATTTTCTTAGAAATAGAACATTAAAACTGCAAATACAATATATCTGTTCTCATGAGTAGGAATACTAAAGATGAAAATACAAAATTTCCTATAGTTTTTAGGGTACTGGTGCATTATGCGGGCACCGCGAAGAAGTCAAGTTTGGTTATTGCTAATGGAATAAAATAAAATAGGATGAATATATAATAGTTTACAAACAAATTTGGGCTATATATTTACACATTAGGGGGTGGGGGGGGGGGGGGAAAAGGAACAAAACTTTTTTAAAAAAGTTCCAAACCTATGTACCTTTTTCCTCCCTAAACCCCAAAAAAACAATCGTTTAAATACTGTAACTCATTGAGAAACAACGCATTGCAATCATTTCTATAGCGGTCTCTTGCAAATAGCACGTTTGATAGGTTTCGTGTTTTCCTTGATACAGTTTATTGCGGTGGGCCCGCATAATGGACACTACCGTTTTTAGTCACCAAAAATCGAAACTCATGTTCCCTAAGCAATCTTTATTATGTTAGTTTTAAGCTCTCCTACGTTTTTAATCAACGAAAAAAAACAATTTTCACATCATTCAATAGCTGAGAATCAGCTATATCCATCTACCGAATTCATCTTCAAAATTTGATGTACATAGGTTTTTTCAATTGAAAATATGTTGATTATTAGTTGACTGGTGAAAAAAGGACGACTTTCCTATTCTTTTAAGCAAGTTAAGATCTTTCCACAAGAAAAAGCAAAAGTAACATCATAATTCAGACTCGGTGAATACATAAATTTGAGACAAATAAATTCAACGATATAAGTATGTCTCCTTTTGGTACATGTTACAGCGGCGGCTTATTTTAAAGGGAAAATGTATGAAACATATAACCTATTATTTCCTGACATATCTGGCATTCTCCGTTTTGAACCGGTAAAAACTTTGAATTACTGTTATTATGAAACAGCAACAGTTACAGCATCTTGCAGTACATTTTTGCACTATATTCTAGTCGGCGCGTTACTTCATGAACTCGGTAGCTATAGAAGACCTCTAACATATCGAATTTTTCTGAAGTGCAACTAAGCCAAACTTATCTCGCAGATATTTTTTTTTCATATCATTTTCCAAAAGATTGCCGTACATATCACGGCAGATTGGCGTTCATTAGTTACTGTTGTATAGACCTACAAAGTCAAAACCGAAAAATTATTTAATTTTGATCAATTAACTTTGGAATCTCAATCTCGAAAGTTGCCTATTATTTTTGTATTTCATCCACTCAAGATTTATGTTCGCTTTGCAACTTCTAGTAAGTTTCTTTTCTGCTCTCCTATAATTTTAATACACTATCTAGCGAATTAAATTTTAAAATCTGGCGCACATTTCTTTTTGAAATTGAAAATACTTTGAATATTAGTAGAAAATTGTTGGAAAGGGGACAATTTTCCCATTTTAAGCAATTTTAAATCTTTTTAAAGAATAAAAAGGCTTGGTGAATGGATAGACCTGGGACCAGTGAATTAAATGATGTAAGCATCTTTTCATTTCAGAGCATTTTACAGCTACAGGCGTTTGTCGCAAAATTAATTGTTTCGGAGGAATATAAACCTTAAATGCCGAATCTTAATTGTGACAAAACTAACTCAAAACTTTAGAAATTGACAGCAGTTAACTCAAAACGGCTTTATGATACATTTTGTAATTTATTCAGGACAGCGGAAAAACTAACAGTTTTGTTGAGTTTTTTTGTTGCTATTTTTTGCACTGTTATTAGCTAATGGTTGGTAAACGGAAAGTTTGTTCAGGCAACCAAGACAGACGACCAAGTCAGGTGGTATAAAAAGCTTCATTTCTCAATTATTTTTGTGAGTGACAGACAGAAGAAGATAGTACTAATAATTGTGTTTGAAATCTATTCAGCTATACACAGTATTCGTATAAATGAATAAATAAGAAGTTACACATATTTGGAAAAAAATATAAATTTAAAAGCATCTTGAGAACCATTTAAATTAAGAGAAGATAGGCTATACCAATCGATACAAGTTATTCAGTTCCAAGGGTGAGCTGTATATCCAAATCTTATTAAAAAAAAATATAACGTAACCAGTTTTGAATTACCACAACCAAAATGTACATATAGTTTTGATCGTCAATGGCCAAAAAAGCAAACTATTTACAAATAGCCAAAGAGCCTGTCAGAAGACACGGATAAAAACGAAAAAAATAAGGAAAAATGAGAACAAAAAAGTTACTCCCTTCTCCCAAACAGAAAATTAGAAGTCCTTCAGCCCCCAGATAAAACTTTTCCTGGAAATTTCGAATGAACCTCTAATAGTAAGACAAAAGAATGATGCTCTCTTGTGATGGATAGAACCCAACTGACCGATAGTAAACGTTCTCCACATAAATGTTAGTTTCACCAGCCCGCTTTATAACCTTGCACAATTGGCTAGGCGTTATTAAAACTTACACATGATTGGCAAGGCGTTATTAAAACTTAGAAACTATACGAACTTGAACTAGAAACTTACATGAAAGTATGTACTGCAGGCAGCCAAAACCACTCGGTGAACTCGAATGCTTTTTCCTTCAGCGACTAGAGTAACATCGACTAAGGTCTCACTGGATAAAAGCCTATCCAGGACCGACACTAAGGTCATGTGGTGGTTGTTCCATTTCAAACAAAATTCTTGACTACCCATTGTCTGCAATCAGTTAACAAAGTATAATTAAATGATACTTCAGCTACACAAAATCAAGTACATTCTTGAAATAGCACCCGGGCCCTTCGTAAGCCTCTTCCCCTTATTAGAATTGAAAAATATGGGCCTACCAATACACGTGTTTGAATCTTCAGACCTCACCTGAAATATCCTGATAACCTTCTAAAATCTCATTATTACAACCTGTGTATGCCAAAGTTAATATTTACACACTTCTACAAAGAGAATGAATCTCGGAACACCTTCCAACATCAGTTGAGGCACAAGGCAAGGCCGTACCCAGTATTTTTTCAGAGGGGGTTTTACTCAGATTTTTTTCGGGGGAGGGGGAGGGGTACACAAAAAAAACTCAAAAAACGCATAAAAAATTTTTTCATATCCATTTTTGTTACGTTTTCCCCAGTCCACCAAACATGGGGGGGGGGGGGTCAACCCCCCCCCCCTCTGGGTACGACCTTGGCACAAGGATCATATTTAGAAGCGTCCCTTCGGATTATTCTTATGACCCCCCCCCCTCTAGAAGAATTAATCGTATAATGATAGTTGGGAACCATATCCTGGGAAAAATTTTACTAGAACTGACCAGAACAAAATTAGATCCATGTATTTTCATTTTTGCGAAATATTTGCTACGCAAGTCAATGCCAAATTCAAAGTCGCTGTCTCAACTCTTACAAAAATATTTATCAAGCTTAGATTAAGAGTCTACTTTTATCGGATTGTACGTCCTGGAAAGACAGTTTTGTTCATCTTATATGAGACTGTTACATGTTTATATAGATTCGGCGTCTTGGAGGTAGGGAAGGGATTTAGATAGGTAGTAGATAGCAGTATAACTAGTTTCTGGGGCTTTTTACTATCTTGTAACGTTGGTGGGCGATTGAAACTAGGCACCGAATTAACAGCCCAAAGTAGGGCCATGGGAGGTCTTATTAGTTCCACGTCCACTTTTTACCAACTTCTATCTTAGCCACAGAACAAAAGACCAATATCGGCCAAATGCTTATAGCTGCCATCTAAACTGTCAGTCACAAATATAGTTAGCTGACAGAAACAGACTTATCAAACAAAAACATGTTACTAGCAACTCATGTACACATATTAACCGGGAAGACAACACAGAAATAGGACCATCAAATCTAAACATGCAATATGAACCGAAGTAAGACCAGTGGCGGATCCAGGGGAGGGGCGAGGAGGGCACACCCCCTTAAGTAGTTTAAAGCAGTAATTTACTTAATTAAAGCAAGTTTGCGTTAATTAAACTTGCTCCTAACGCAAGTTTACTGGATCAACCTATTTTGCCCTCCCCCCTAAAAAAAAATCCTGGATCTGCCCTTGTGCAAGACTGAAAATGCAACAGATCTTAAAATTTCGATACACTGAGTTCGTTAAACCTAGAAGCTTGTTTGGGCAGAACTCCTACATTGGAAATTTCAAAAATTGGGTGAAAACTAGGTGTATCCCTTTTAATTGGAGCTTGACTATTTAAAAATCTGACTATCTAAAAATACACAGCTGTGAAATTGTCTATTTAAAAGATAAAGATCTTCCAAGTAAAAAAAATGACGAACAGCCTGGCCCCAAAGGATCAAGAGGTCAAATCAAATGTCATAGTCTAAAAATTTGCCAAGAAGCTGCAAGTAGAGTTCAAATATCCTCAATACATTTTATAACCACTAGCAAATCCATTAGTAGGGACAAAGAGCCCAATTTCAACTATTAGAAAATGGTTTTAACCCACATAACTGTGACTTCCCTGGGATACAAACTATAGGCCCATTTTTTAGCACTAAGATCTTACATCTAAGATATTACATCTTTCTGCAAAGATTATCGTTTTCAACTCATCTTCGTTCTAAGATCTTACAGCTCACTGGTGTTAGCAAAAAGTGTGAAGACCGCCACTGCTCTGCCATATAGAACAATCATGAGAGAACTTTGATGATCTACTCATCATTGTTCTCAGACCGCTGATCAGAGCAGAATGATGAAATAATGAGGAATGATGGGTAATTAGATCATGGCTGCGTGCGAAATATAACCTAATCTAACCAAAATACCAGCTAAATGTTTATTAAAATATAGCTACAATGTAGTTTTCCAGTGAGCCGAAAACTAATTGTCTCCACATAAAGACAGCAATATACCACTTATCAAGGCCGTACCCAGAGGGGGGGGATAGGGGGTTTTCGCCCCCCTGGAATGTTTTTGACTCGTAAAAACGAAACAAAAATGGATAAACAAATTTTGCGAGCGTTTTCTGGGGTTTTTTTCGTAACCCCCCCCCCCGAAAGAACTTTTTTCATGTATAAATTAGAGACAAAAGACAAAGAAGTCATCTTCTTGTCTTTTGCCATTTAGAGACAAAAAAACCATCTCACTGGTATGTAACGTTGTGTTGCATTGTTGTTTCCTTCCTCCAAGTTACTGGTTATGTAGCAAAGAAAAGCATTCATTGGACAACTACCCTCTCAAAAAAATTGAGAATGCATTTAAGTTAATCACCAAAAGTAAACTTGTGCAAAACCCATAGAACTTGTGAGTCAGAGGGTTTAAAAACTCAAGTAACTGGTCTACTTTTAATACCATGAATTCTGAAATAAAAACCAGCGACCGTATAAATAAAAATTCCTCAAGTGCGAACTCCTACCAGGATGAAAGAAAAACCCAGGACATGGCCTTAAGTCCCAATTTTTAGCCGATTATCAGAAAATTTGGCCAAAGTGAGATAATTACTGGCTTGAAATCACAAAGCTTAATCCTAGAGTGAAATTTCTGGAAAAAAACATGCCATCGTCTGTTGATTGCCACAGTGAGCCTGGATGCACCTTTCAAGGACCTTAAGATATTGTTCTGGAACTTCCATTCAGTTATGAAAAATAAAGAGATCTTGAAGTTCATATCTGCCAATAAATTTGTGCTGGTGTGATATGCTTGAAGAAAGCTAATTTAAACCTTTCATGGATCCATGCCATTGATATTTGAAGGGTAGGGCTGGAAGTGTATGGGGAGAGGTTGTGTTTTGGTCGTTGTTAGAAGAATTATATTTCAATATTGATTCTAAAAAGATGAGAATGTGTGGAATAACAGTTTTTACAGAAAATATTAGAGTTGACCTTACTTCTCAGGCTTTTTTCTTTTTTTAAGAATAGCAAACTTAATTGTTCTGATCAATCAAACAGTTCGTGGTAAGGAACTGTAAGTAAGGAGCAACCCGGCTCAATAGTAACCTAAAATCTAAAAAACGGAAGTTTGACACCAGTAGATACATCAAAAGAATCGGATTTTATGCTTATTTCAAATATATAAGTTTCATCTAGTTTAGTCTTACCCATAAAAAGTTAAGAGCCTGAACAAATTTGCCTTATTTTCGAAAAAAAGGGGATAACACCCCCTAAAAGTGATAGAATCTTAATGAAAATTAAACCATAAGATTCAGCATAACAGAAAACCCTACTGTAGATGTTTCAAGCTCATCTGCAAAAATGTGGAATTTTGTATTTTTTGCCAGAAGAAAGATCACGGATGCGTGTTCATTTGCTTTTATCCCCAGGGGTGATCGAATCGCTCAAGTAGTCCTAAAATATTATGAGAGGGCTCATTTGAACGAAAATTAAAAGTTCTAGTGCCCTTTTTAAGTGACCAAAAAAAATGGAGGGCAACTTGGTCCCTCCCACGCTCTTTTTTTCCCGAAGTCACCCGATCAAAATCTTGAGATAATCATTTTGTTCAGCATAGTCGAAAATCTAATAATTATGTCTTTGAGGATGACTTAATCCCCCACAGTTACCGGGGGAAGGGCTGCAAGTTGTGAACTTTGCCCATTGTTTACATATAGTATTGGTTATTGGGAAGTATACAGACGTTTTCAGGAGTGTTTCTTTTGGTGAAAGGAGGGGTCAGAGGAAGGGTTTGCGCAGGAGGATCTTTCCATGGAGGATGTTTCCTTGGGGGAAGGGACATATCTATGAAGGGGGTGCCGGATTTCCCAGCATTATATAAAAAACGATCAGATATTAAATAAAAAAACAAGTTTTTTCAACTGAAAGTAAGGAGCGACATTAAATCTTAAAACGAACAGAAATTATTATGTATATGAGGGGGTTCGCCCCCTAGTCAATACCTCACTCTTTACGCTAAAGTTTGTTTAGTACTTTCAAAACAGCTATCTATTCTAATTAACCAGGGGGCGAGCCCCCTCATATACGTAATAATTTCTGTTTGTTTTAAGTTTTAATGTTACTCCTTAGTTTTCGTTGAAAAAAACTTTTTTTATTTGATGGTATAAAGACTTAGACAATAACATCATCAAAGTCGTCTATTTAATGTCTTCTGTAGCAGAAAAAAGTTTCAAGAAATTTCAGTGAGACCTTAAGATCACAGCACTTTGATTTTGCAAAGAACCAAAATGAGCATAATGAGGCAATAAATGTAAGATCTTTGCATCAGATAATGTATAGAGTATTTTCTAAATGCTTTTGAGTAGGTTTTAACTTGAAAAAAAAACTTCAGAGAAACAAAATTGGTACATCTCTAGTATATAAAACACAGTAGAGAAGTGAAGTTTGGTGACAATGAATTATGATGAAAATAGCATACTTTAGCCAAATTGTGTATGTCATTTGTGAATTATTAAATTGGGAGCTTTGGCGTTGGCTGACTGTCTTAAGGACAAAGGAAAGTTCATTATTAACTCGATTCTTGATCTAGTTCAATTTAGTTCATTATTAACGCGAGTCTTGAGGACATTGTTTAGTTTACTTTGACTACTGATAGTATATAGTGTCTCACAATGGATGTCCAAATGAAGATTTGGGATTTTGCCAAGGATCAAAGAACAGGCAATTATATGTTTCCAGGATAAGGGGTTGCTGCCCGCAGAAAACACTGCGTCAATGAACATACCATGACTTTGTACTCTTACAAGAAGCAACATTTTTGTAAGTGTAACATTAGGCCAGGTTTAAAAAGCGTTAATTTGCGTGTTAATACGTGGTTTTCTAAAAGTAAAAACGGCGCCTTTACCCAAAGAATAGAGAGAATGTGGGGTTCTGCAAAGCATAGGAACAAACAGCACTGAGGTATATCCCGCCATCATTTACATTCATACTTAGTAGAGAACATGTGGCAGGCAGCAGTAAAGGCAGAAGGCCGAGGTCATTTTAACGCAATTCCTGAGGACATTTCTGCATCCTGGGAGCATATTTCCAAGTTGTAGTTTTCACAATTTTGCTTATAAAGTATTCTATTTTCAGCATATTTTTTTTATTGGTAATAACCAGCTCACTTCTTGAGTGTGTTTTATATAATAGATAAGTACTATAAAACTTTCAGAAATAGACTTACAGGACAAACGAGGGCAAGAAAACGGGTTTTTGAGCTTTAAACTTATGCTAAATCCTGATTTATAAGATTTTAAGACATTTGTTAAAAGTAAGGCTTAAATTAAAAAGAAAACCCACTGTCTATAAATCCTCCACAAATTACTGGTATTATTTGCTTTAGTCTAGCCAAACTAAAGTATATTCAAACCACAATAATAGAAAAACTACTTTTTGTCAAGACAAGTACACAAGTTCAAAACAGGACATGACTAGCAAGACAGATAGGTCTAGTCTAATTAGGGCAAGACCTATCTTCTATGCCATCTTCCCAAGTGTCCTAACTCTTAGAATGAGGAAAGGCAGGGCTTGAAAACACTTCCCCATGTCAAACTTTACACTCTGAATTCTTTCCTGAAAGTTTCATTTATCCAAATGCTTTCCATGATAGTGGAGAGCCCAACATCTAGCATAGCTATCATGCAGTAGGATGCTCAATGTGAACCAACTGCTATAAACAACATAATTCTTAACCTGTCCGATACTAATTCCTTTTCTTAGCTAGCTACAATACCCTGAAAGATTACTTTATTTTTATCAGAGATAATTATAATAAGAAAATTTTGTTTTGGTTTGGAAAAAAATAAATTTAACAAATTTTTTTTATGTAGCCTAAGGGCATATACAGACATTAGTGAGGAGGTAGAATAAGAAGCTGGGATACAGTTATACTTCCAGCAACAGTGGTAACCCTACCTCAGCACCCCCCCCCCAAAAAAAACAAATGCCTTGATAAAGCCTTGGCTAGCCTATATAAAAATAAAGATTTTAATTATTTTTTGGCAAAGTTGGGGGGGGGATGAAGATGGTTACCAAACAATTATTATTGAGAAAGTGTTTGATGGGTATTCAAATGATATTCCTTGTTTTCCTTTATTGTAAAAGTCAGGCTAGTTTATATGGAATCTTGTGCTCAGATTAGCCTACCTAGTTTTTACATAGTAACTCTACTTCCCCTGAAAGTTTCCTCGCGTCAACTCTTCACAAAAAAAAAAAAACTAAAAAAATTTCAATATTGGACCCTAAACCAGACAGAAAAATAGGTTAGACCTATTTGATTCCTCATTAATGGTTCTTTACAAATAGAATAATAACCACTGCTGTTGCAATTCTGTCCCAGCCTCCTCATGAGTTTGTAGAGCATATGGCTGCCTATGATAGGTTATAGGGGTAGCCTATAGGCTAGGCTACAAAAGTTTCCTAATTAGCCATGTTTTTTTTGCAATTGGCCTTCTTGGTTATTATAAGCTGGCTGCTATCTAGAGGTAAGCACAGAAAAATAATAGCATTGAATGGTAACCTATACACTAGGCCTATTCTTTTCTACCTATCTAATGTGTCTTGTAGGCTAGCATACACAGCCTAGCCTACCATAAATTTAGTAGAAAGTTGGCTATAGCCTAAGCTATAATAGATCAATTCGACCAATGGATAACCTAGACTAAAAAAAATATGGATAGAAAAGAAGCTAGCCTAGCC
>JAQQPU010000617.1:9198-25781 GCA_029168905.1 Artemia sp. Kazakhstan ARC1039 | reverse complement strand
AATATTTATTTGGAATAATTTGTTTGGCCTCACGTAAAGATAAGTCTTTTGCTTCTTTTTTTTTATCTTGCTACTGATAATCATGGCTTTTAAACAGTTTGATCTTGCTCTTGCAAAGTTCAAGGATTATCCCCTCTGGCCAGTAAGAATAATCAAAGCTGGTAAAGATACACGAGGCAAGCCAGTTTATACGGCATTTTGCTATGGATCGCATGATGAATTTCGCCTCGTGGCTGCAAATCTCCAGGTTTATGATCCTACCACTGTTAATTTGTCCGCTCCTGCTTCAAAAAAAGCTTTTGAAGAGCTTGCTACTACGCCTGATATTTACATGAGACTATCAAAAACATACCTTGCGATGAGAGGTAATGACAAGAGCAGAGCAAATGGCCCAGCATTAGCATTATCTAGCAGTATTAGCCCGATACAACAGAAACTTGTAGCTACCCAAGCTGAACTGGATAAAACCAGAAATGACCTGATGGACAGTATAACTCAAAAAGTTTCGGAAAAACTGGCTAGCTCAGACTCTCTTAAGGAATCGACTGAGCTTATTGCTAGTCAAATTTATGATGCTCTCATGATTGAATTTAACCCCAAGTTTCAGCGAATTGAAAAGTCGCTAAAGGGACTGAGTAATGAACTTGAAAATTTAGAGGACAGACTGAACAGGCTTGAGAATAAGTTGGATAGTTATGAACAAGAATCACTACTAGACAGCCTGGTTTTTCACGGTGTTAGGCAGAAAACTGGTGTTGACACTCGTTTCTGCTGTGTTGTTAACTATTAATCAGAAGATGTCTTTGTCTGAAATTAGTACAAATGAGGTCGTGAACGTGTATAGACTTAGACTGAATAATGCTGCTACAGCTGATTCAACTCAGGCGGTTCCATCTACTCCAAGGGTCGCTCCGATAATAGTGAAGTTTTCGAGCAAAAGCGTTGCTTGTAAAGTGTTCAAGGCCAAATCCAAGTTGGCCTCTGGTGGTATTTTTGTTGTTGAGTCTCTGACCAAGCAGAGACGAGATATTCTGAATGCGGCGAAAGACAGATTCGGTCAGCGGAATGCTTGGTCTGATCGGGGACAAATATTGGCAAAGCCTAGTGACGGGACTCCAATAAAAAAAATAAGGTCTCTCGCTGACTGTATCTAGTTGTTTTTTTTGTTTGTTTTTTCTGTCTGTTTGTTTTTGTTTTGTTTTTTTTTTTTTGTTTTTTTTTGTTCTCTCATGGATTGTTTGTTTATTGTCCCTTTTCTTTTTTTTATCTATACCAATTCACTAGTTTTTGGTTCATTTTTTTCTTATCTTTTTTTTTTTTTTTTTTTTTTAATTTATTTTTTTTTTTATTTTTTACTCAAAAATATTGTTTGTTTCTATTTATTTTTGGGTGCACTTTTCGGTTTTTTTTTTCTTTTTATTACTTCGGTTGTGTCATTTTTCGATGTTAATATTTTTCTTCTGCATAGATACCATAGCTCTGCTGTGAAGTCGTTAACCTTTGGTCTGGTGAGTTTGGTCGCGGAGCGGATCTACTATCCACCGTAAGTAAAATGATTAATTCTTTTAGTGACCAGGGTGATGTTAACTCTTTGGGGGAACGTTTTGTTGAGTTACAAAATAATCCTTTAGACATAGAAAGTATAATTAATAATTCAGTTGGAAGTAGGAATAGGAATTATAATGATCCTAAATCTGTTATTGAAAGTAAATATGTTTCGCAATTAAGTGGTTCTGCCTCTTCTAAACAAGATGGTATTTTCTCTGTGCTTCACCTAAACATTCAGGGACTTTGTTCCTCTTTTGATGAGCTGAAACGGATCGTCAGTGGTGGAACTCCGGATGTTATTGGATTGTGTGAAACTTTCCTGGATTCAAAAAAGGATATGCTTTTAGATATCCATAATTTCTGAAGTGATTTGAGTAGAAATGAGGAAGGAATCTTTGAATCCCTTTTTATTGAGATTAAGTCAGGTTGTAAGAATTTAGTTGTTGGTTTGGTTTACAGATCCCCTTGTGGATTTATTCCTTCGTTTATGAAAATTCTAGAAGAGGTTTTGGACTTACTCCAAAAGCATCCTTGCGAACTAATCCTTATGGGGGATTTCAATATTAACCTGCTGGATCAAAATTCTGCTTCGGCTGCAGATTTTTTGTCAATGATGCTTTCTGCGGGAGCTCTACCTTCAGTTTGTATACCAACCCGAGTTACTGAGATGCATGCATCACTTATTGATAATATTTTTTCGTCACTAGATGTCTTAGATAATTCGGTGATGATTAGTGATATTTCTGATCATTTCCCTGCTATTTCAAGGTATAGGACTGCTAATCGATCGCAGCGTAAAGTTTCGCCATCTAATCTCCCATTTTTCCGTTTTGGTGTCAGTGAGATCAGTCTACTTAAATCTCGTTTGACTGATCAGTCATGGGATAGTTTGGATTCTGAATCGGATTTTAACCGCTCTTTTGATTTCTTTTATGATTCAGTAAAAGAAGGTATCCTAGAAGTTTGCCACCAGAATCCAAAGCCTCATACCTCGAAAAGGATAGTACTGCTGAATCCGTGGATGACTCCTGGTCTCCATAAAAGCTGGAAAAGGAAAAATTATCCGTGGAAACTATACAAGGCTTCGTCATCTGCTTCTCATCATCAGCGGTTCAAGGCCTATAGGAATATATTTAATTCTCTGTGTCGGAAGGCCAAGTCTCAGTATTATCACAGGAAATTTTCTGAGTGTGGAAAGGATGTTGGGAAGACATGGGAAATTATTAATTCTGTACTTAAACCTACTCCCCCTCCGCCTTCAGTTCCAACAACGTTGATAGTTGACGGTAAAACTGTCCAAGGAGAAGAAAATGTTCAGCTAGAGCTTACGTCTTATTTTGCTAATATAGGAAAAGCGACTGCTTCATCTGTGAGCTCTACAACTCCTCGTTGCGATTTCAGAGCCTATCTTGGACCCCCATGTTTAAAGTCAATGGTCTTGAACCCTGTTTCTGAGTTTGAGGTAGCTCGGATCGTAAATGCACTTAAAGGTTCATCGTCTTCAGGGCCAGACAGAATTCCTACAAGGGTTATCCGTGCCGTTCTTCCCGCTATTCTGTCACCATTGACTAAGCTTGTCAATCTGTCTTTCGTGAATGGAATTTTCCCTGAATCACTCAAGCGAGCTAAGGTTATAGTGCTGTATAAAGGTGGGTCCCGGAGTGATCCTGCTAATTATAGGCCAATTTCTCTTCTATCTGTTTTCAGCAAAATTTTTGAGAAGGCTATGCTATCCAGGCTTCTTAGTTTTCTGGATGTCAAAAATTTTTTCCATGATTTCCAGTTTGGATTCCGAGCGAATCACTCTACAGAGCATGCTTGCGCATCTCTCTTGAATTTCATTCATTCGGCAATAGATTTTGGTCTTATCCCGGCAGCTTTATTTTTGGATGTTCGTAAAGCTTTTGATTCTTTGACTCATCAGATTCTTCTTTGGAAATTATCGCATATTGGTATAAGATCAAATGTTTTTTCTTGGTTTGAATCATATCTTTCTGGTAGACTTATTTCAATTGATCCGCTTTTCCGAAGCCCTTCTGAAGTAGAATATGGTGTCCCCCAGGGATCTGTTCTTGGCCCCGTTTTATTTCTGATTTATGTCAATGATCTGATTTCAGCAGTCAAGAACACCAGTCCTCTGGTATGCTGCAATCTGTGTCATCCGGATGTTCCTTCGTGTCCCAATGCTACTTCTAATGAAGATTGCCTCGTTGCTTTTGCTGACGACAGCACTTTTGGGACTCTAGGGAGGACGGAATGTGATGTCAGGTCTAATCTGGTGGCAAAATTTGAGAGAGTAGTTTCATGGTTTGAGGCGAATTACTTGGCCTTGAATGTTACCAAGTCACATTTTCTTATTTTTTCTCGAATTGGTGTAGCTTTCCCTCAACTGACACAGCTTCAGGTTTCACAAGGCTTCTTGTGTAGACCAAAGAATCGGTTGGTCCGATTTCTTATATCCTGCTTGATGAGAACCTTTCGTTTAGACACCATATAGCCATGATTAGGGTTAAGGTCTCACGGAGTTTGGGTGTCATTCGAAAACTCAAACACACCTTTCCTGGATCTATTCTGAAGCTTCTTTTTTTCTGCCTTGTCCAGTCATATGTCTCTTATTGCCCCATAGTATGGATGTCTACTTTTCCTTCTACACTGCGGTCGCTTTCTGTCATGTATGATAAAACACGGCGTCTGTTATGGACACCAACCGTTCTTCACCAAGACCGCTTCTAAATCTACAGTCTATCTACATTCTTTCTTGTGCTTCTTTTGTTTTTCATCAGCTTCATGGCAATCTTCCAAAATCTCTTCAAAAAACTCCTCAGTTTATTTCTGATTCAGCTCCATATAACCTTCGTTCGCCACATAATATCTGCATTCCTCCTACTCCCACTGTGCGGTCAGATTTCAATCCCCTCATCGCTTGTCATCAGGTTTGGAGCTCCCTGCCTTCTTCAGTACAGAAATGCCACTCGTTTGGCACTTTCAAGAGGATTCTTAAGGACCATTTAGTTAAGAATCAAACTGATTTTTTTTTTTTTTTTTTTTTTTTTTTTTTTTTTTTTTTTTTTTTTGTGGAGTTGATGTCCCCTGAATGTTTAGTTTGTTTTATGGTGGTATTCTCTGCGCTATGACTCCCAGGCCTCAGGTATGATTATCAATATTTATTGGTGAAACTTGTATAGTTCACTAAGGAGTAGCATTCATGAAGACAGGTTAAATTTTATTGCTTTCGCACCATTTTATTACAGTCTAATAATTAAAGTCTGTTTCGACGACAGGAATTCGCTTATAGTAATTTTTTTTTTTTTTGAGTCTATTTAATATAATTGATTAATTTAGTTTATTTATTCTAATTTTTTCTATAGTTTCTGTTTTATTTATATTTTCTTTTCTTCTCCTTCATATGTGAGTAAGTGATCATTTTAAATTTTCTTTTGTTTTTTATCCTTGAGTATGTAATTCATATGTCTTCCCTCTTTGTACAGGCCAATGAGCCTTTGAGGGATTTATAACATCTAATATTGTATGTGTATTTAATGAAGAATAAAACTTATCTTATCTTATCTTATCTTATCATAACTCTATTTTTTTTAACAATAAAAAACTTTAGCGTAAAGAGCGAGGCGTTGAGGAGGGGACAGCCCCTTTCATATACGGAATAATTTCTGTTCGTTTTAAGTTTTAATGTCGCTCCTTACTTTCAGTTAAAAAAACTTCTTTTTTTTTATTTAATTTCTCTGATAAGAGCTGGAAAATGCCAACGGTTGTGGTGGTCTTTTGCTGTTCGTTATAGTTACAGTTTATAATTACTAAATGGTCAGTAATCCATGATTAAAGATTTTAATAACTATTATAATTGTTGATAATTTTTTCACCTCAAAAAGAGCTACGAAGAGTAAATTACCAATGAGACGTTTCTCATTGATCTGGTATCAGAAATAGCCCAGTCATCGTTCCGTACCAAAATATTGCACCCCCCCCCCCCAAAGAAAAACACGTATCTCCTTTCTAGACCATAAACTTGACATGGGTTTGGAAGCTTATTTATTTAACCCTTAGCGTAAATTAGCCCCATGATTATTCAGTACTCAGAACTGCCTATTGAAATTCACTGGAAAAATAATTTTGAAGCACATACTAGTACCCCTGATACGTGCGGCAGAATTTATCAGGGGGAGACGGATTTTTCAAAAGGTGGGAATTATTTATTTAATGCCGTATTCGACAGTAGCAAAATGTGGAACAACTTATCAACTCGTCGAGAGTTGTGGGTGTATGTGGTGGGCTGGGGAGTGGGCTAAGGTTTTGAAAATCGCAAAAATAGGTTTAGCCCGAGTTTTCGGATCCGAGCCCCCCCCCCCCCCCCCCCATATGACCTTGATTACTACACAATCTTCTTAAGCCGGTATTTTCCGGTATTTTTTTTTATCCGGTACTTGTACGGAATCGGGTAAACAGATGAGATTTGTATTGGGAATATCAGATAGGATAATAACCTGTTAGTTTTCAATGTATAGTGATTGAACGGTACTTATGCATTAACTGGTACACACGCGAGAAGTCAATTTTGGTTAATGCTAATGAAATAAAACAAAATCTGATAAAAATATAGTAGTATAGAAACCAATTTGAACTATATATTTGCACATTAGGGGGTAGGGTAAAGCATTGCATATATTAAATACGTAACCTAACCTAGATACCTTTTCCCCCTAAACCCCAAAAAACAATAGTTTAAATATTGTAAATGCAATGACAAGCCACGCTTTTCGATCCATTTCTCCATCGACAGATACCCATTTGAGTAGGTTTCCTTTAGCATTTCCCTATACAATATGTCTCGTGAATACCATCTAATGCACAAGTACCGATTGAACAAAGGTGTCTGTAGAATAACTGTTGGGGGGAAGGGCTTCGGCACTGTGCCCCCTCGACTCTGAAAAAAGGAGATATTGTTCTGATCTCTTGAATAAATGGTGTGTTTTCCGGATTATTCGCCTACTGTCTGCTTTCCTTCAAATTTTCGCCCCTTCACCAGTCAAAATTGCCCCTCTTCCCCCGCCATGAAAAAATCCGGTGTAAATGCCTTATTAGATCCTCCCCTCAAAACAATCATTTGATCCTCTCACCCAACTATCGGAAGTGCGTTTCTATGCGTCACGATTGCAGCTATTACTGCAGCCTAGTAAAGAGGGAACCATAAGCCATAGTAGCAAAAGGTTTAAACAAACGTTGTGAAAAAAAGGGTATATTGAAAAAATTGTAATTTGAAGTTGTTCCACGAATGGTGACCAGTAATATTGATTATTGACTATTTTATTTATGAAACTCATTCAATCATGGTTGCAGCAGTAGCTGCAGCCTAGTAAAGAGCGAACCACAACCCATAGTAAACCAAAAGTAAAAAAAAAATGTTTAGAAAAAAAACTGCCTTGTGACAAAATTGCTATCTGGCACTGATTCAGGAATGGTAACTATTATTTTGGTTCGTCTTAAAATTAAAATTTGTTGCCAAAAGAAATTTATTATGACTTCGAAAAAAACCTGAAACCCCTCGGAAATGGCGTCAGATCAAAAGTGTACAGTTTGAATCAGCATTTTCAAAAACTTTGTACAGGGAAATTAAACTCTTCCACCTTGAACAACAAGGAAAATCACTTTTTCGTCTCCCGAAATGGAAAATCTGTCTCCCATTTTTTTTTCAGAACTAGTTGGTTACCAGAACATCATAGAGAGATACTTAATGGTTCATTTAAAATCTATTTCTCGTATCTACGTACTTTTTTATAAATCCCACTATCTACAAGTGCCATATGCACTAAAATAAAACTTTTTTTGCTTCTTCTCAAGGGGTGGGTTTACCAGAGCATCATAGACGGATTTTCAATAGCTCATATAAAAGGTATTGCTCATATCTAAATTCTTCCTATAAATTCCACCATTTGCAAACAGGAGCATCCCTGGGCTCATTTCATTTTTTTTGGGGGGGGGGGGAGGGCGCAAACTTCGTAAATTTTACCGAATCGCTACCTGATTTAAGTAGGGTGCTTCGTCTGGATTCTGGGCCTTTACGTTCCCTGGCAGCTTTCCAGGACAGATTACTAGATTAGTTATTTGGCAGTGTATAATGTAGTCAAGCATGTTTTGAGAGTTTGGTCGTAATAAAATAATGTGGTGAAACAGGTTTTTTTCTGTTTTTGTTGTCAATTGCACAATGAATGTACGTCATGAGATCACGTGTACATTCTTAAAAAAACTGATATGATATAAAGTAGTCAAACATGTTTTGGGGGCATGCACGAAATTATATAACTCAACATCCGTTTTTTTTATTCGTCCTTGAAAAACTGTATAAAATGTTCATGCATTGGAATTTAATGTTCATTATGTTTTAACACTTCGATCAAAGTACACTGCATATTATTAACTTTGAAAACAATGGATTCATCAATTGTCAATGTGAGTACAGCTTATTAAATTTTTTAATTTATTTCCAGATAAAAAGCATTTACCAGTAAATTCAAATTTCAGGGGGACTTAGCCCCCCTCCCCTCCAACAATACAAGATCTTAAAATATAATGAGTATATTCGATAGAAAACGCTAAGTATGCTTTTTTCTATTATGTAAAACAAAAACCCACTCCTCAATTGCTGTGTTACGACCATAATTCCTTAGTTTTAGTTATTTCGTTCAAAAGGTGGCTTTTCACATTATCAAAAATAGAGTTTCCGCTCTAAAAGTATCTGTGTCTAATCCTCTTAACAAGAGTGACAATTTCCAAACAGGCTTTTACATGCGTTATCTGAAATTATTAATAGCATATGTTGAAGGATAGCGACAAGGGTCTCCTTGACAAATAGATTCTTTTTAGGGTCAAATTAAAGGTGAGTAAAGCAGCCTAAAGGCACTATGTATTGCTAGTTTATCAAATTCGTATCCGCAATATTTTGGAACCGACTTGGGGTGTCAAGTTGAGACTTTCAGGGAGCGTTTGGAAGAGGCAAAAGGAAAGTATAGCTAAAGCAAAAGACATAGTGCACCGAGGTTACCAAAATAACATATCTGAAATATCTACGAAAAAGATAGGGGTGGAGCTAAGACTTTCAAGTAGTGTAGAAAAAGTAATTGGGAGGATGGGGGGAGGTGCCTTAAACTTTGTGACAGGGGTGATATCTAAGGGGATATCTCTAATCCACCACAACGTTTCTTTTTTTGGCGCTGTAAGCCATATGGGATTTAGAATTGATTCACGTCTTAGTAGCCAGGTAAATTGAAGGCTCTACCTAGTACAAGGTTATCAAAATAGCATATCTGCAATATAGCAGAATAATAGCATAATATCAAGTTGAAACTTTCAAGGATGAATGGAGGGGGGCAACCGGACCTCAGGTCTAAACTTAAGGAGGGAATATAGGTGGGACCTACAATTTATTCACCGGTAATTTTGGGCTGTGTTGTTTTAGGAGAAAATTCTTAGTACTTTCCAAAGCTTAGTAGGTAATATCTTGGCTCATTGTCATGAATTGAAACCTGTTTCTGTGATCTTCATCCTTCAAAGTGAAATTTTGAAAGATGTATTTATTAAGCTATTAATTGTTTAAAGCATATTCCAGCCTAGGTAGCATACTAGGACCCCAAGGCTGTTCAGTATGATGAGTGTATGTACGCAAAGGAATATTTGAGCAGAAAAATATTGATTTGTAAAAAGTAGTAGGCATTCTAAAGTGCTAATAGTTATAGCACTACAAACATCAGAATTGACTTTATAGGTCAAATTATATTATGGAGGGATGTTTTTGAAATCCCCCTTCCCTCCAAACTCAAAATTTTTCAAAATTTTACTTTAAAAGCTTTTCTTTTTAAATATTTCTAAAGTGCTAATAGTTATAGCACTACAAACATCAGAATTGACTTTATAGGTCAAATTATATTATGGGGGGATGTTTTTGAAATCCCCCTTCCCTCCAAACTCAAAATTTTCCAAAATTTTACTTTATAAGCTTTTCTTTTTAAATATTTCTAAAGTGCTAATAGTTATAGCGCTACAAACATCAGAATTGACTTTATAGGTCAAATTATATTATGGGGAGATGTTTTTGAAATCTCCCTTCCCTCCAAACTCAAAATTTTCCAAAATTTTACTTTAAAAGCTTTTCTTTTTAAATATTTCTAAAGTGCTAATAGTTATAGCACTACAAACATCAGAATTGACTTTATAGGTCAAATTATTTTATGGCAAGATGTTTTTGATATCCCCTTCCCCCCAAACTAAAAATTTTCCAAAATTTTACTTTAAAAGCTTTTCTTTTTAAATATTTTTAAAGTGCTAAGACATAGATAGATAGATAGATAGATAGATTTATTTTCCATATACCAGTAAAATAATTACATAGCAATCTACAAATCCCCACAAAGGCTCCATGGCCTGTTAAACTTTAGAGGGCAATTTATCTGTAAAAAAGGCCCATTTTGTCGAGATTTTAATTGCTCACCAACGGCTCTTGCTGAAGATCTAATATTTTCCTTAACACTCTCCTTAAAATTCTTGCCCGACCCCCAGTCCTGTAGTGTGGAGGCAGCAAAATTCGATGCAGCAGGCACAAGATATTTTCTGGCAAGGGGTAGTGCAGAACGAAATAGCCTAGCAAACCAGCTACCAAGACCATAGCCAGACATTGTAGTACGACCCTTGTAGTAGTCCAATCCATTGCCTATTTGACGTGGACTCAAAGCACCAACATAGCAATCGATATCGGGGCAGACAAATGGAATTCTTCTATTGTTCATTTTAGGTGATTGTGCTGTCGCCGACAATGGGTCGAAAATGACATGTAGTCACTGCTAAGCCTTTTGTTATTGCTAGAGGATCACCCAATTCACTTCTTAGTGTTAACTGACAGAGTTCCAAATACGAAGTGTTTACAGGAACATACTGAAGATGCTTTATATTATAGTGATGAACAAGTTCATGAGTTGTTTTTCGTTCAAGAACACGTAGGAGGGGGACATTTGAATTACCGACTCTCGAAGTTTCCACAAAGGACGCATAGAGAAATATGAAAGAGTTCGAGGCGAAACCAGGTGGATAATCAGCAAAAATAACTTGATTCATCCCGTAAACGGCGCCAGCATTTTCCCCATTGATTGTATTCTGTTTAAAGCCAAGAACGTCTCTCAGATTATCATTGAGAATAATTTTTTCGGTGTCAACAGGTGAGGTAATGTAAATCCTATCATGTTCCAATGAATAATTAAAATGGAATTTACCATTCCTACGATATGGGATTTTTCTATTGATTGTACGACACAAATCTGTCATATTATCGTATTCAATATATTTCAATTTGGCATGTGGATATTCGCTAGATTTAAGTGCTTCAACCCATTCATAGTCGACAAAGAGTGTCCAATCGAATGGTATAACTTTTATATCATACACACGATCCTTTCTCAGGATGTCATAGGTATTTTTGAGAATACAGTCGACAAGAGCCACTTCATACGCACCTTCAAATTTGATGGCGGGGGAGAGTTTTGTCCAGAAATCACTTGTCGTATTCAAGTCGTTGTAGAGAGGATCGGAAACGTTGGACATAAAAGTTAGATAGAAATCATAATAGATGAGTTAGTTGTATAGTTGTAGTCAAAAGTGGTTTTATTAATTTTTTTGTGTACTCTGTCAGCAGCTACAGCACTCGGAATTTATCAGCTCTCTCAGTTTATTGTAGTAAAGAGTGTTTTTTTTAGATTTTTGATACTCATTGAACAACTAAGACACTCCGAATTTACCTACTAGCTGAGTTGTTCCATGGAAAAGTACTTTTCTAATAATAGTTTGATACTCAGTCACCACCTAAGGCTTTATTAGATCATTTCCCCTACAGGGTTGTCGTATCATCACTTAGAATATATACGACTTCATTAATTCCTATTTTGTGCATATCCCAATACTAAGCAATACTTTTCAAAAGGCTTTATTCTATCATTTCCCTAATAGGGCTTTTGTATCAGTGCTTTAAATATATACGACCTTGTTAATTTACTTTATGCATTCCCAAATACTAAGCAATACTTTTCAAAAGGTTTTATTGTTATCCATCCCCTCATAGAGTCGTCGTATCATTGCTTGAAATATAAACGAATTTATTAATTTTGACTCTATGTGTAGTAACGTTGTTCTTATGGTATTTAAGTTATGTAGTTGTAGATGCCTTTATCCTCCCTTTATAGGGGAGATAAACTGTGGCCCTAAGGTATTTAAATTTTGGTAGCATGCCTTAGGCTATGACCGAAATAATGAGGCGTACCAGCTGGGTATATTCGAGGGACTAAATGTAGATTATAGAGAGGTTGGCTATAACACAATACTTTTATTTAGTTAACATATAATAATACCAGATATATATATATTTTACTGGGACTGGCTGTCCCAAGTTGACCACAAGTCTCAGAAAACTACAATAATATATAATAAGATATTTAGACACTTACACTAATCCGACAAGATTCCAAGGTATTTCTAAATGAACGGACCAGAGGTCAGTCCGGCATAAGGTTAATATCAGTCTACCCCTTCCCATAAAATGTACTTTTATACATTTTTACAACCACGCCTTCCTGGATCCAACCGACGCAAAAAGCTAGGAAGTGGTGATTTCTCAATTTCCCGTTAAGCAGAAACTTGGCGGATATGTTCCTTATCTTAATAAAAAGTGGTATTTCTAAACTTTGTATTTGCGTCTTAATATATTTTTACGAAATTCCCAATTGACTAAATGAGAAGGCTTCACCACATTTGCACATCCCCAATACTAAAAAAAAACTTTACAAAACACTTTATTGTATCATTTCCCTTGTAGGGCTTTAGTATCATCACTTAAAATATTTATGACCTTATTAATTTCGACTTCATGTATGCCCCAATATTAAATAATACTTTTCAAGTGGATTTATTGTATCATTTCCCTCATAGAACTGTCGTATCATCGCTTAGAATATATACGACTTTATTGATTTTGATTAATTTTTTGCATACCCCAATACTGTACAATACTCTTCAAAAGGTTTTATTTTATCGTTTCCCTTATAGAGTTGTGGTATCATCGCTAAATACATATACGACTTTATTAATTTTGAATTTATGCATGCTCCAATACTAAGCAATACTCTTCAAAAGGCTTTATTGTATAATTTCCCTCGTAGGAATGTCGCATCATCGTTTAAAATATATATGACTTTATTTATCTCGACTTTATGCATCCTCCAATACTAAGCAATACTCTTCAAAGGCTTTATTGTATTATTTCCCTCATAGGGTTATCATATCATCACTTAAAATATATACGAATTTATTAATTTCGACTTTATGAATACCCCAATACTAAGCAATACTCTTCAAAAGGCTTTATTGTATCATTTTCTTCATGGGGCTGTCGTATCATCGCTTAAAATGTATACGACTTTATTAATTTTGACTATATGCATGCTGCAATACTAAGTAATATTTTGGAAAAGGCTTGATTGTATGATTTTCCTCATAGGGCTGTCGTATCATCGCTTAAAATATATACGACTTTTTTCATCTTTATGCATACCCCCAAAAGAATCTAAGTTCAAAAAATTCAAAGTCAAAAAAGAAATAAAAATTTTAGAACCAACATTATTTTTCTAATAGGAAAATTCACCAATAACATATCTGTATCATCTTCACTTCATATTTCAAAAATATCAAAAGCGAATTTTCATTTGCTTTAAATATATTTTATGTCAATTTAAGACACGAAAACAAAGTTCAAAAAAATTCTAGTAAAAGAAAACAACAAAAAATAAAATTAAAGTTAAAAAAATATACTTACAAAAATGCAAAGAAAGGGGGATAAAAAAATTTGGGGGTGGGGAAATTGGGCCCCTTGAAGGTTGGGTCATGGATGACCAGGGGCTGTCGTATCATTGCCTAAAATATATATAACTTACTAATTTCAACTTAATGCATACCCCAATACGAAAGATTATTCTCAAAAGACAAAGAATTTATTCATATAATCGTTATGATTTGAATATTAAGTATTATAATAACCGGACATTGGTTTTATTCAATGAAGATCGAATATTTGCTAATCGTGTCCTGACAGAAATATGTATGTCATTCACCCAAAATCATCTGATACCTGTCTGGATATACTACTCTGTAAGTAGGTCAATGCTCTAGTTTAGTATAGGCATGCTTTAGTTCCCAAATAAGGGTGTATCCTCTGTATTTCATAGCATTCAAATGGTCTTAGGGATTGTCCCCGCTGGAGTATTGTATAAGACAGTACTTTTAACAGAAACAACCCCAGGTCATAAAATTTCCTTTTTAAAAATGAACGGAACAAAATTGAACGGATGGAAACTAGCCTCCCCCCCCCCCTCAAGCCTTTTTCCCCAAATACATCTGATAAAATTTTGGGGGAAGTATTTTGTTAAAAATAGTTCAAAGATCAGACACCAAAAACTCTGAAGTCAACACAACCCCGCAAAACCTAGTGGCAGTTGTTGTAAGTTATGCCTGGGGGGTATATAGGGTTTTATGGATGGAGTGGTCGTATAAACTTCAGAGGGGGCTCATTTGATTTGAAATTGAAACTTCTAATTCCTTTCTTAATAGTCAAAAGTGATTGGAAAGCATCTACCCCCACCCCACTCCATTGGCGCCCATAAGCTGAATTTTAGGGGGAGTGTCAGTAGCGTCCTAGGTAATAATTTTCTTGGATTATGTTCTTTGGCGCCTTTCCAGAGCCTGGCCTTATGGATTTGCTTGCCTTGTCTTCCTTGCCGTGTTATTTGCTTGCCTTATGTTACTTGGTGCCTTTCCAGAGCCTGACCTTATGGATTTGCTTGCCTTAAGTTCCTTGTCGTGCTATTTGCTTGCTTTGTGTTCCTTGCTGTGCTATTTGCTTGAGGCCGTAGGAACCACATTCCATAGAGGCCCTAGGAGCCGCTGAAGCGTATCAAATTCTATGAACTACATCTTTATGAGCCAAAACCTGTCAAAGAGTTTGATAACCTCTAGCTTAAAGGCATCTCATCGGGTTTAGTTAAGAATGATGCAAAAAAGATGTTGATAATAAAATAAATTATTCACTCTGATACTTAGATTTCGTCAATTTTATCCCATGTACCCGAGAAAGGGATATTGATATAGAATTTAATCAATCTGATACTTAGATTTTGTCAATTTTATCCGATATAGCCGACAAATGATGTTGATAATGCATTTAAAGGATGTTGATACAGAATTTATTCACTCTGATACTTATATTTTGTCAATTTTATCCCATGTATCCAAGAAAATGATGTTGATATGGAATGTAACCACTCTGATACTTAGATTTTATCAATTTTATCCGACGTATCCAAAAACGGATGTTGATAATGAATTTATTCACTCTTACTCTTAGATTTTGTCAAGTTTATCCGATGTAACTGGCAAAGGATGTTGATAAAAAAAATATTCACTCTATCACTTAGATTTTGTCAATTTTAATCGATGCATCCGAGAAAAGGATGTTGATGTAGAATCTAATCACACTGATGTCAATTTTATCCGACATATCCGATAAAGGATGTTGTTAAAGCATTTATTCATTCTGATACTTAGATTTTGTCAATTTTTATTCGATGTATCTGACAAAGGAAGTTGATAAAAAAAAGCTTGTTCACTCTGACACTTATATTTCATCAATTTTATTCGGTGTATCTGGCAAAGGAAGTTGATAAAAAAATATTCACTCTTATACTTAGATTTTGTCAATTTTATCCGACATATACGACAAAGGATGTTGATAATGAATTTATTCACTCTGATACTTAGATTTTGTCAATTTTATCCGATGTATCTGGCAAAAGATTTTGATAAAAAAAATTTATTCACTCTAACACTTAGAATTTGTCAATTTTATCATATGTATCTGAGAAAAGGATGTTGATATAGAATTTAGTCACTCCGACACTTAGATTTTGTCAATTTTATCCAACATGTCCGATTAGGGATGTTGTTAAAGCATTTATTCATTCTGAAATTTAGATTTTGTCAATTTTATTTGATGTATTTGACAAAGGTTTTTGATAAAAAAAAATTATTCACTCTGACACTTATATTTTATCATTTTTATTCGATGTATCCGGCAAAGGATGTTGATAAAAAATTATTCACTCTTATATTTAGATTTTGTCAATTTTATCCGACATATCCGACAAAGGATGTTGATAATGAATTTATTCATTCTGAAATTTAGATTTTGTCAATTCTATTTGATGTATCTGACAAAGGATGTTGATAAAAAAATTTATTCACTCTGACACTTAGATTCTGTCAATTTTATCCTAAGTATCCGAGAAAAGGATGTTGATATAGAATTTAGTCACTCTGATACTTAGATTTTGTCAATTTTATCTGACATATCCGATAAAGGATGTTGTTAAAGCATTTTTTCGTCTGAAATTTATATTTTGTCAATTTTATTTTATGTATCTGACAAAAGATGTTGATAAAAAAATTTATTCACTCTGACACTTATATTTTATCAATTTTATTCGATGTATCTGGCAAAGGATGTTGTTAAAAAAAATTGTTCAGTCTGATACTTCGATTTTGTCAATTTTATCAGGCATATCCAACAAAGGATGTTGATAATGAATTTATTCACTCTGATACTTAGATTTTGTCAATTTTATCCGATGTATCTGGCAAAGGATGTTGATATAAAAAATATTATTCACTCTAACACTTAGAATTTGTCAATTTTCTCCTATGTATCCGAGAAAAGAATGCTGATATAGAATTTAGTCACTCTGATACTTAGATTTTGTCAATTTTATCCGACATATCCGATAAAGGATGTTGTTAAAGCATTTATTCATTCTGAAATTTAGATTTTGTCAATTTTATTTGATATATCTGACAAAGGATGTTGATAAAAAAATTATTCACTCTGACACTTAGATTTTGTCAATTTTATCCGATGTATCTGACAAAAGATGTTGATAAAA
>JAQQPU010000616.1:85699-98720 GCA_029168905.1 Artemia sp. Kazakhstan ARC1039 | reverse complement strand
TGCTGCTGCTGCTGCTGCTGCTGCTGCTGCTGCTGCTGCTGCTGCTGGAACAACAGCAACAACGCAATCAAAGGAGAAGGAATTGAATTCAATATTGTCAGCTATTGGAAACCTACTTTCACACTCATATCCTGAACAGAGTAAAAGAGTATTAACATATCTCATGTTGGAAAGTGATGGTCGTCAAGTTCCAGTCGATAGCATAGGGAAACGGATTATGATTCAAGGGAAAATTTATAATCTACTTGATTTAATTTATGATATGGTTACAAATCGTAAAGGACTTTTATCATTTGACAATAACCTATACAGATTTTTAAATACATTAAATTTTCCGAAAAGTTTTATTAGCAATAAGTAAATTCTAAAGATATTAAAGGAATATAGTGTCTGTCCTTAAACAACAACAACACTATTTAAACAAGAAGAAGAAGAAGGAGATTTTAAATCAATCTTGGAAAATACTAGTACACCTATCAGTAGCAACAGTAGCATTGATTTGATAACACCGGTGGTTAGACAAAAACGAAGACCTATTGATATCAACTCGTCGACATCACAACCACCCTCTAGTATGCAAAAGATTAGTGGACATTACACTAAGTATTTGCGTTCAAAATGATTTAAGTTTTGAAACATGTTTATGAAAATATTGGTGAAAAGGGAAGTCTAAGTTCCTCCAAAACATTTTCTTTAGTCTTCAGTGGTGGTGTCGACACTTTAAAAAGTGCAAAAGAGTATCTAAAAATGAACCAAGTTACATTCTACATCGAAATCATAGGCTTCGTGGCAATCACTATCGACAAATTAAAGCCATTTTCCCACTGCATATAATCCAAGCAGATCTTTTAACTCTAGATGAGATTCAAAGACATCACAATGCATCCTACAATTCATTCAGCGTCTTTAGTCGCTATGCATATGCTATACCATTGCAATCAAAGAGAGGGATTGAAGTTGCTCAGGCTATAGAAAGTGTTCTTAAACAAGATAGTTATAGAAAAATTCAAAGTGATCGCGGTAGTGAATTTGTTAATTCATATGTTGAAAAGGTACTAATGAAATATAATACAATCCTCTATCATAGTCACAGCCCGATAAAGGCTGCATTGGCCGAACTTTACTTACTTTACTTTCGGTGGGAACCAGACGATGAACTGTCCTGCCCGGCACCAAAGGATCTTGGGATGACTTCCGAGGACCACTTGGACCTCTCGGCTGCAGCTTCTCCGGCAATCTTCAGCCAGTCTTTGTCCCATCTCCAACCGTCTCTCCTGAATCCTCCCCACGGTTCCAGGTCCTCCTTGAATTTTTGCCACAGATTCTTCTTTTGTCCTCCTGGTTTACGTTTCTAGGAGGGGACTGGTTCGCAGACAAGGTCGTCTCGACATATCGTACCTTCGGGACGGCGCAATGTGTGGCCGAGGAGCTTCAGGCAACGTCTTTTAATGATAAGCGATAGCTCTTCTGACTGGCCACAGCGACTCCTTACTTCACTATTGAAAATCCTGTCCCATCTCTTAATGCTGAGGATGTAACGAAGGCAGCGGTGGTCGAACACGTCCAAAGTTCTCGCATCTTCAGTCTTGATCGGCCATGTCTCGCAACTATACAGCAGTACTGCTCGAACAGTTGCACCATAGATTCTGACTTTTGTTTTGGTTGAGATCTCCCCTTTGGTCCATAATGCTTTTTTCAGACTAGTAAAGACTCCCCAGGCTTTTGCTATGCGGGCAGAGATATCCCTTTCAGTTCCGCCATCTGGTGTTATGATAGAGCCAAGATACTTAAATTCCTCAACACTTTCTATTGGCTCACCGTCGAGGGTAACTTGGCAAGGAGCAGGTTGGTTGAGAGCCAATACTTTAGTCTTTGCGCCGCTGATGGCCAGTCCGATGCGCTTTGAGACCTCATAGGTATCTTCGATCATGCCTTGTAAGCTGTCAGTGGTAGTGTCCAGCTCAGTAACGTCATCTGCGAAGTCCAGATCTGTCAGGGGCCGGAGGAAACCAGCTATTTGTCCGAAGACTATTCCGCTGTGGTTTCTATTGCTTTATACATGATCCAGTCTATCACGTAGTTGAATAATATAGGCGAAAGGGGGCATCCCTGCTTTACCCCAAACTCCACTGGAAACTTAGGGGTGTCATTGCTGGAAACATGGACGCAAGTCTCAGTGTCCTTATACGCACTTCGGAGTATCTCAATGAGCTCCTGTGGCGCACCGTCTTCAGCCATAATTCTCCATAGCTCCTCTCTGATGAGAGAGTCGAAGGCAGCTGCAAAAGTTAATAAAGGCGATGAGAAGGGGTAGATGAAACCTGATGTACTGCTGAAGGATGAGGCGAATCGTCAATATCTGTTCTGGACAGCCTCTGCCTGGTCTGAAGCCAGCTTGTTCAGGATGGGTTAACTTGTCACGTGCGTCTTTGAATTGATTCAAAAGAATGACGCAGAAGATCTTCATGGCATGGTCGATCAGGGAGATACCTCTATAGTTTCCGCAAATGGCCTTATCTCCTTTTTGTATAGCGGAACGAGGACTGATACTTTACAGTCTTTTGAGAAGGTCTTCGTCGTCCACACCTGGACAAAAAGGTCGGTTAGGTGGCATAGTAGAGTTGGTGAGGACTTGAACATTTCAGAAGGGATCCCATTCTCTCCTGGAGTTTTATTGTTTTTCATGCACTTCAGCGCTTTTTGTACGTCCGCAATACTTGGCGAATCGAGGTTCATTGAGTAGGGCTCTCTAGCAACACTTGAGAAGGCAGGTAGATCGCACGGGGGTTTGATAGGGCTCAGTAGCTCAGAAAAATGCTCTCGCTAGCGTTCCATGCGTCCTTCTTCTCTTCAGATGAGTTTTCCGGACTTATCTTTCAATGTGTCAACCGTTACAGGAGCTTTTCCTGTCGCTTCTTTCAGTAGTTTGAACTTTTTCCTGCTGTTGTGGCTCCGGGACGCTTGTTCCAACTCATTCGCCAGATATGACCAGTACTTTTCTCTGTCCCATTTCAGTGACTGTTTAACTGCTTTGCGGGCTACTTTTAAGGGTTCTTTTGCACCTCCCACGAGGGGTCGCTTCTTCTCAAATAGTTCTATGGTGTGTTCAGAGATCCAGGCTCACTGTTTTCGTTTCGTGTGGCCAAGTACCTCCTCAGCTACGTCCTGTGTCGCAATTTTTATCTGCGCCCATTCTTCATCGACGATTGAGAGACGATTCAAGGCTTCGAACCGGTTGCTTAGCTTTAACTCGAAGTCGGCTTTAATTTCAGGGCATCTTAGTTTCGAAACATCGAAGCGCTTCCCTGCCTTCTTTCGCTTCCGCCTACTAAGGTGGTGACGGACTTTGAAAGTGAGGAGATAGTGGTCGGATCCATTTAAAGATCCTGTGTCTGCTCCTCTGTATACCCGGGCATCTGTACAGGAGCTCCTCCATCTTCTGCTGACTAAGATGTGGTCGATCTGGGCTGTTGTTACGCCGTCGTTCGAACGCCATGTAACGAGGTGGAGTCTCTTCTGCTCAAAAAGAGTGTTTGTGACGAATACGCTGTTGTATCTGGCTAGCTGTAAGAGCCTTTCTCCATTGATGCATCTGTCACCAACGGTGTGGCGGCCAATAACTGCTGCTGTGTCGGGGTCTACTCTGCCAAGCCGGGCATTTCAGTCTCCAGCTACAAAGAGCATGTCACGCCTTGGTGTCTTGTCGATGATTCTTTGTAGATCATAATAAAAGGCATCTTTGACCGCGTCACTACTGTCCCTTATCGGAGCGTACACGGCGATTATGGTTATGTGGCTAATGTGACCTCTCAGTCTGATCATGGCGATCCTTGGTGACACTGGCTCCGAAGAGGTGATTCAAGATGCCGTAGGACCGTCTATTAGGAACCCAACTCCTTGCTGGCCGGAACTATCACTGGGACCCGAGTTATAGAACTGGAATGAGCTAGATTCGGAAACGGTCAACTTTTTGGACAGAACATCATTAAGTCTCGGTTCTGACAGACAACAAACGTTGATTTTATACTTCAGCATTTCCCTTGCAAGGAGCAGTTGCATTGATTCCAGCTTGCAGCTGCGAACATTCCACGCGCCAATATTCAGATGTTTTCTTGATCGGGCGGCTTGCATACTTTTCGGGCCAGGCACCACCCTGAACTGGTCCGCGTCGGCTACCGTGAACGCCGTAATAGTAGTACCTCTCTGCATTTGATCTTCAATATCCATTGGTGCTTCATGAGAATTGACTTGACCAAAAGCTCCCCAGACCCTTGGCGCCCCGTTGCGCTAGCAATTCTATTTGTCGGGCTAGGCTACTAATAGAATGTTACACCACTCCACCGTTGTGAGGTGCAACTTAGGGCTCTCCTCTCGGATCGCTAGGGACGGGGGCGTGAATCCTCGCTCCGAGGCCCCAACCATAGATTGGGAGCACTCGTGCTTATCAGGCTCTGATTCCCACCTAGGAGGTCGGGAGGATGGAGTGGAACGATTGCCCAAAACGATTGGCCGAACGATTGATAAGAACTATTCAACTTTTAATTTCGAGATATTGTACATTGAAAATACTGCTGCTTTTACTCATGATTTAGATAAAATGATTCAAATATATAATCAACGAATCCATCGTTCTCTGTCAAATGTTATTTCTCAGGAAGTTCATCACAGTAAAAGTACATTTTACACTTTCCTTAAACAATGTTCGTCCAGAGAAAAGGTCGCGAAGAAAAAATTCAATGTTGGCGATACTGTTCGTATTAATAGAACAACTAATATTTTTGAAAAGGGGAATTACTTATGGTCCACTGAACTTTTTAAAGTGTCAAGAATCCTAGACAGTAAACCCATAGCATATCGTCTCCGAGAATCCAAAGATGATGAGATTATCGACAGTTTTTTTTATTATGAATTACAAAAAGTTAGAAATAATAATGAAATCTATAAAATTGAAAAGATATGAAAGAGTCGTACTCGCAGGGGCAAAAGACAGTTGCTTGTTCGTTGGCCAGGATACAACTCTGATTTTGATTCTTGGGTTGCAGTTGATGACTTTGCCCAATGATTTCTATGTGACATTCATGTTCAATGTCTCTGATCCACTCTACAATGATTTGAATAATACAAGTGATTTTTGGATAAAACTCTCTCCCACCATCAAATTCAATGGCGAGTGTGAAGTTATTCTTGTCGACTGTATTCGAAAAATACATATGAAATCCTGCAAAAAGATCACATACATGATATAAAAATTAGATCATATGATTGGCCACTCTTTAGCGATCGACATGTAATTGAAAAGATTAATTCATTGGAATAGCCATTTGTCATATTACTATACGAGAAACTCAGTTGTATGAGCGATGTGGCGTACTATCAATAAAAGAAAAAAAGGAGCCTTTCAGCTCAAGTATTCAAAGGAAGAGGACAAGATCTACATTAGTTCACCCATTGCCAATGAAAAAGCTATTCTCAATAATAATCTAAGAGATGTTCTCGGTTTTAAACGCAAAATAATCAAGGCAAAAGTGCTGGAAACAATAGTGGCATTTATGCTGACTACCTGCCTTCTCCTCGCACACTTGTATATTTCTCTATGCTTCATTCGTTGAAACATCAAAAGGTGGCAATAGCAATGTTCCCCTCCTACGAGTTCTTGTACGAAAAACCACTCCAAATCCTATTCATCACTACAATATAAAGCATCTTCATTATATCCCTGTAAACACTTCCTATTTGGAACTCTGTCACTTAAAACTAAAAACTGAAGTAGGTGAACCTTTAGGAATATGAAAAGGTTTGGCCGTGATTACATTTCATTTTTGACCCATTGTTGTCGGCGTTCAATAACAAGATGTCTAACAGAAAAATGGTATTCGTTTGTCCTGATATTGACTGCTATGATGCTCCTGCAATGGAACTGTTTGTCTAAGACAACTGGGGAATGGAATGGACTATTACAAACGTTGTTCATAAATGTCGCGCTATGGTCTTCGCAGTTGGTTTTTTAAGCTGTTTCGCTCTGCACTACCCTTGGCTTGAAAATATATTGTACCGGCTGCGACAGATTTTGCATCATCTACACTACATGACTGGGGCTCTGGCAAGGAATTTAAGAAAAGTGTTTCGGAAAATCTTAGGTCCAGTGCACGAACCCTTGGTGAGCAATTGAAATAACGATAAAATGGAAAAGGTTTAAAAATGTTGAGAAAGAGTGCACTCATCAGTCTCTACTCAGGTCAGAAACAAAAGAGATCACTCTTAAACGAAAAAAGAAAACTACAATAAGAAAAAGTCCAAGGAAGAGAATTGTTAGAACAAAATAGGATTTCTTTCCCTAGACCGAACAATGGTATATCTACTGCACATGGATTCCTATTCTTCGATCACATCATCTTTAAATCTATTCAATGCAGAAAATGTGTATGTGATTATAAAACATGGTTACTATGAACAATTCTATCCACAACAACCGCTCTCTGATAATATCCTCTTTCAAATTTATTCCAATGAAGACTACTTTATGGACTAGTCTTCGACATTTTTACAGATTTACATGTGATAATGAAAAAATCCGACAATACAATGCCAATTCTTACCGGTAGGATATTCTATGAAAATTGTATATTGTATAATTTATTTCGACAAATCAGTGTCTACATAAATGGAACACTGGTCAACACTAGCAACAATCTCTAGAAACAAGTACTAGCAACAATTGAGGGGTTCCTCCAATGGATATGAGTATAATACAGATACCAATAGTAGAGATGAACTTAAAAATGCTACTACTAGTGAATTAAATCTAGTTGGGAAAATAAATCATGAGATACTTAATATACCCCAATGGCTACCACCAACTATCAAAGTAGATATAAAATTTACGCTTGCTCCATGCAATATCATTTCACGAAAGGAACTTCCTGGAAATCCTGACGTAATACTCTCTCTCACCTCACCAATACTTCATGTGCAAAAGCAGCAGGTTATGAGTTCTGTTGCTTTGGCAGTAGAAAAACTGAGAGGTAGTGGAAATAATATTAAACTACTTGTTCATCATACAATCACCAATCAACGTCATATTGCCACGAACTCACGCACCTTCACAGACCCTCCCTTTATCAATGGTGAAATTCCATCAAAACTAGCATTGGCATTTGTAAAAAGTGTTAGTGCGATTGGATCGTCGATAGGATGCCCACCATGCTTAGATTTTCATCTCGTGTGTGTAAAGTAAATGGAATCCCACTCTACAATCTTGTTGAATCCTATAGGACACTGTATAAGTTGACAATGCAATCCCTAGATCGAGATTCACAACTATTTAAAAATGTTTGCTAAAACAGATGGTACTATTGTACCGGACTTGTCTGGCACTCAAGATATAGTACAAGTATAGTACGAACGGGGAGCTTGCGTCTAGAGTGCACATTTCCCGAGCCATTACCTGAGAATATAGCACTAATCTCGTTAAATCAATTTGAAATCTATTGGGAAATCACTCCCAAAGGCAGTTTTCTACTAGACCTTGCACCATGAACACAAGTCAAATAATAAGCGTATTTCATATGGATCCACATATGTCCAAATATAAATCCTATTGTATACCATCGAACTTCCTTGAAAAATTTCAAAGTGCAAAAATTACCATTATCATTGTTAATGGCAGTCCATCGAGTGTAAAGACAGGTCATTGGCTGTGCATCTTTCAAACATCGAAGAATATAGTATTTTTGATCCTCTTGGTCTACCATGTACATTCTACACTCAACACATCAACAACTTTATTGAAACCAATGGGAAAACTATTATTCAAAACCAGAAGAGAGTGCAGGATCTAACAACTAAAACCTGTGATTTTCATGCACTACTTTATTTCGTTTTCAGATGTCGAAATTATGCTTACAAGCGGTTTCTCAACATGTACGTAGACAATCCTTGCCTGAATCACTTTATGGTGGAAAATATGCTCTCAGACCTGTATAATATCAATTTTAGTGTCCTACGTATAAAATACTTTAAAATGTACGTATATATTAATAAAAAATAATGTATATACACAATACTGTCTATATTTTCCACTTTAGATTTCTTCTCCTAGTGTGTACAGGCGAGTGTCGAGAACAGCTAATGCTGATAGATCATTTGAATTCATTGTATATCGATCTTGATTGACTGCAAAGTCAGGATCATATTTTCTGCAGTACAGTGTAACTTCACTCTTATTGTATCTCTTTGTATAGTCAATGATACTATTTGCATTCTTATTGTAGAATTCACGTGTTTCAATTTGCCTATTTGAAGCAATATCACATCCATTGTTTTCAAATGGTGAATCACATTCTGTAACAGCTAAATGAAAATCAATTGGTTTATGGTCATAATAGCCAGTGTCTTCACAACGATGACAGAGAAACCAAGTGTCTTTTTACCCCAACAGTTGAATCGTAGTTCTGATTCTTCCTCCCAAAATAATTTAAAACCACGACGATACGAGTCTTGTAGAAGGAAACTAAAATCTCGTTTAGGCTTCTTTCCAATTATACCAGGATAAGTGTTCTCCCACTGATTACATTTATCATAGTGACAATTGGAGCATAGATGTCCTCTAGGGTAAGTGTCACAAATCTCTTCAAGACAAGAATTAAAGTTTTTAATTTGTACTGCATATTCTCTATGTAATTTACATGGATTGCATAATTTATACTTTTCATCAAACCCATCAATAGTTGTACAATTCTTACATGATAACAAGCTGCCAAGGTTTATATATACACAGTGAACGTGTATAGAACATTTTTTCAAGTGTTAACTCTCTCATAGCTAAAATGAAACTGATTTACGATCGATAAATTGAGAAGAGAGAGAGAGAGAGAGAGAGAGAGAGAGAGAGAGAAGTAACTGTGTGACGTTACAAAACCTTTTTTGAACAGAATCTTCCCTCTCTCTCTCATCTAGATAAAATCTAAGGCAGTGTATTCAAAAGCGAATCCACGATATCATTTTACTTTGTTTCAATTAATATATCAATAAATTGAGTAAATGCATTTGAACATCGTAAAAGTTGCATACAATAGTCCAATGATGGAGAATTATCTCTCATTATATCGTCAAGCGTTATTTGAGAAAATATTTTCCTTTGAAGAGATAACTCCAGAAAATCATCATCTAGAATCAAACATTTTTCCATAATCACAAGGTTCAACATATTTCTCTCTTTCTCAAATTCATTCATTTTTTCAATTCTAACACTCTCACTTCTAACTTTAGAATAACCAGGATTCGTTCTACTTCAAGAGTATTCGCTAACCACCTTAAAAAGTCTAACAAGAAGAAAGAGAACAATTTCTATTTCGAAACATCTTTATTGTGTGTATAATTACAACAATAATATATATTACGCATACAATTACTGATATAACTTATTCTCTTTAATATGTTTCACTATTGTATTTAAAACAGTTTTAAGTCTATGTATATGCAGTATATCAACTTTCGCTGCGAAGCATAATTATTCCTCCAATTTGAATTTAGTCAATGATATCACGTATCTTGCATACGCATCATCCCATTCAAGACACAGTCGAGATCCTCTTGTAATTTCTACTGCTATGTTTGGTAGTCTTGTCTTTGTATCATTGCTGCTGCTACCAGCTCCACTATCAACTTCTAATAGAGTAAACATACCACTCATTATTACAAATATATATCTTGTCAAATAGAAATGAGTATAAACAATCTGTTCTCTCTCTGAATTCTATTCTCTTACTAATATCAATTATACTGAAAATACTTCCTTATATTAATTGTGGTTGCTATGAGCGGTTCTTGGGGCCTCTTGGTTATTTTTAGTCCTCCATATTTGGACTCCTGTTATTGTCAAAGGCTATTTTCAGACCTAGGTTCGGAATATAGAGTGCTGTTCTGGCTCTAATCCAATTGTCTTTCATATTTGGACTCGCCATAGAAATTATTAGGCTTTTACTACTTTTCTCATTATGCTCAAGTGTCTTTTGGGGCATATGAGCAAAGATGTTCGGTAGCCTACATCTACCAGCATGAACTTTCCACCTTAATTTTTTCTGCTATATAGTTTTTTTCACATCTTGATAACCACCTTCTAACACCCTTATTTCTTTTTGTAGATAGAAATCGCTCCTGATTTACTTGAGGCTGAGGAAATCCTTGACGTTCTCAAGAATTCTATAGAAAACGCTATTAAGCCAGGCCTGGAAGCAATTGCTGCACTCCGTCCAACTGCTGGTAACAACCCAGAAGTTTGGCTGAACAATATTAATCAGAGTATATATCTTTCGGACAGATACAAGTCAATGAGACATTGTAAGTTAACTGAATCAACTTTAAAATACAAAACAGAATATACAAAAAAGCTAGCGATGGAACTTTTTTATTTCTTTCATGCTAGTTCCGGCAACCCCTGCTTCAACCCATTCTACTCTTTTTCTAGTAGTAAACTTTAATGATTTTTTAATAATTATTTTCCCCAATGACATTTTGGTGTTGCTTGTTGTGATGTCTTTTTGGTAATTGTGTGCATTTGTTTGGCTCAAAAATACAAAAGAAGTTGCTTCTGTAAGCAAGGAGAATTAAAAATTTTCTGTAGCAAACACTAGAAAAACTTGAACATGTTTATCGTGGTCTTGACAAAAACATGGTTTGCATTTTTAGCGTTTATTTTTAGGACAATTTTCCTCGTGATTTTTTGCAGTAGGGGGAAGGAGCTATGCAAATCGGAAATCAATATTTTCTGTAGCTCCATTTCACAATTCAAGAATTGTCGCTAACACCTGTATAACTGCCCAGTTTAAGGACTGAAACATGAAAGCCCTGAAAATCCCATTTTTTCTCTAGGTTCAATAAATGTCAAATCCCCACTAATTTTCAAATAATGTAAGAAAAGATATAACTTCAAAATTAAGAAGTTAAAAATTAATATTGTGCAAAACTTTTAAATCAGAGGCAACGCTATAGCGCTGCTTATAGTAAAGACCATAAGGCTTCCATGTTTTATATTTTTCTCAGAGGCATTTCATATGGAAGGGACGGTCGTACAAACTTCGGAGGGAACTCATTCGATTGGAAATCAGGAGTACCTTTTTTCAGATCCAAAGGCGATCAGACGGCAACTGCCACCCCCCCCCCCCCCCCCCCCCCCCCCTCCCCCCGAAATACATCTGATAAAGACTTCGAGATAGCTATTTTGTTAAAAAAAAAGTTCAAAGATCAGATAACAAAAACTCTGGGATCAACACAATCCCCTATATCCTGGGGGAAGGGTTGTAGGATATGCCCGGGGCATACAAGGTTCCTATGGAAGAGGTGCTCGTATACACTTCGGAGGGGGGTCAGATGATTGAGATACTGAAAGTTCTAGTTACCTTTGGAAGATTTAAAAGGGACCGGAAGGCAACTAGCCCCCCTCCCACACACACACACGTCCCTGTCTCCCAAATAAATTCAGTCGAAAATTTTGAGATAGCCGTTTTGTTCAAAATAGTGCATGTTTCATATAAGAATGCCTTTGGGGTTGACAAAGCCCCTCAATGCCTGGGGTCAAGGGTTTTAACCTATTCCACGGAGGCATATAAAGTTTTATGGAAGGTAGTGGTCGTATGAACTTTGGAGGAGGCTTATTGGAGGATTGGAAATTGAAAGTTCTAGTTCCCAGTTTTAAGAGCAAAAAGCGATCAAAGGGCAACAGCCCCCTCCCCCTACGCTCTCGTTTCCACAAATGCATCCGATCGAAGTTTTTAGATTGCCATTGTGTTCAAAACAGTCTAAAAATAAAATAACAATGCCTTCGGGGTTGCTACAACCCCAGAGCCCTGGGACAAAGGTTGTAAGTAATGCCCAGGGGACATATAACTTTCTTACGGAAAAAATGGCCGTATAAACTTTGGAGGAGGCTCATTTGATTAGAAATTGGAAGTTCTGTTTCCCTTTTAAAGAGTCAAAAGTGATTGGAGGGCAAAGAGTTCCCCCTCCATGCCCTCTTTTCTTCAACTGCATTCTATCTAGCTTTTGAGATAGACATTTTGTTCGTCCAAAAATCCAAAGATCATATAATGTCCAAGTCCAAAAATCATATAGCAATGCCTTCAGGGTAGACGCAATCTCCAGAGACCGGGGCAAGGCTTGTAAGCTATGCCTCAGGGGCATATCGGGTTTTATGGAAGTGGTCATATAAACTTTGGACCAAGCTTATTTGATTGAAAATTGAAAGTTCTAGTTATCGGAAAAAAGTTATCGTAGGGCAACTAGCCCCCCCCCCCACGCTCTAGTTGCCCTTTGGGGAAAAGGGCAACTAGCCCTTTTCTCCAAAAGTATCGGATTATAATTTTGAAAGAGCCATTTTGTTCAAAATATTCCAAATGTCAAATAACTATGGTTCCGGCTTTGAATACCTCTCCTTCCAGCCCTTTGGGAAAGGGCCATAAACTATGGTAGTTGCCCTTCCTTAATATATAAAGTGTTTATGGAAGGCGTGGCTGTGTAAAATTCTGAGGAGGCTCATTCGATTGGAAATCGAAATTCTTTTTGCCCTTTTGGAATATTCTGTTCCAAAAATCATGTGAGCTTATCCCTGACCCTCCCTCCATGCGCCCCCTCCCCCAGCAAATAATTAACAATATGTTATTCCTAAGATCATGGGAGCTGTCTCCTGGACCTCCCTCCATGGTCCGACCCCCCTCCAAAAAAAACAACTTAATAACGATATTTTATTTAAAAAATCATGGGAGCTGACCCCTGACCCTCTATCCACGGTCTTCCCCCTCCCCCCCCCCCCCAAAAAAAAAAGACTCAACGATATGTTTTTCCAAAAAACTTGGGAGCTGACTCCTGGCTCTCCCTCCATGATCTGAGCCCCCTCTTGAAAAAAACCATTAAACATTAACTAGAAAAAAAAAGATATTTTATTCTAAGCATCATTGGAACTGAACGCTGGCCCTCCATCCATGGGGGGGGGGGGGGGGGGGGGGGGGGGGGGGGGGGGGGGGGGGGG
>JAQQPU010000616.1:38366-70218 GCA_029168905.1 Artemia sp. Kazakhstan ARC1039 | reverse complement strand
ATAGGAAACTAAGGTCAAATTATAATAGGATTGAAAGAGTTAAAAAGAGAGAGAGACAGATGAAAATTAATGAGGAAATTGAGAGAGCTTATAGTGTGAATAACCCAAGAGAGTTTTGGTTGGTAGTTAAATGTTCAATCCAGCGCCCAGGAATAAGAGGAGACGTCCCAGCAGTTGAGAGGTGGCCAGATTATTTTGAGAATAGGGAGTCAGAATATTTTAGGGCGAATGAGTCGAATGGTTCAGAGGATAGAGAGTTAGGTCTAGGGACGGTAACATATCCTTTAAGACAAAATAATTACGATTTAGTTAGGCCTGTATCTCAACAAGAAATTTGGGATCAGTTGAAAAAGATGAATGGCTCGTGTCCAGGAACAGATGAAGCTTGTTGTCCAGAAAGCTTGTTGGCCTCGCTCATGGGACATATCTGTAGCAGTGCGTCTTTTTAAGAAGGTACTGGGAAGTTACACGAAAACTTTAGGTCTATCTTTATGGGGAATGCGGTAAGTAAATTGTTTTGTAAGGTTCTGGAATTTAGGCTAAAAGATTAGTTAGATAAGGAGGAAAGACTTAGCCCGATACAAGCGGGATTCAGATCGACATTCAGCACTGTTGACCATATTTTTACTTTGGATGTATTGAGAAGGAAATATGCTAGAGGAAAAAATGGTCGGCTATTCGTAGCCTTTTTAGACCTGAAAAGTGCTTTTGATTCGGTAAATAGGAGGTTATTAATCGAAAGTATGTTAGAAATAGGCTTGCCATCTTGCTTTGTAGCAATAACAGCAGATATGTACCGGAGGGTGAAATTTGTTATGAAGGTTATGGGAAATTTTTCTAGGCTGGTTACGTCACATGTGGGTGTGAAACAAGGACGTACTTTATCTCTTAAGCTCTTCTCCTTGCTTGATAATTATTTAGATAGGTTTATGAAAAATAATGGAGCCCCTTATGTGTATCTTTGGATTGGTTCAGGCTGTCATGCATGTTGTTCACGGATGACATGGCTCTAGTGGGGGATAGCAGAGATAATCTTCAGAAGCAATTAGATATAATAAAAAATTATTTTAAAAAGAAGGATTTAGAGTTGAACGATAAGAAATCAGTAGTATTAGTATTTAGGAGTAAAGGAGATGTTGATTCAGAGGTTCATTTTAATTTCGGAGGAAAAGGTCTTAGAGGTTAAAGAAGAATTTGTTTATTTAGGTGTTAAGTTTAGTGCATTAAGGGGGATGTCTAGACATGTGGAAGATTGTAATTTAAGGGGTAATAGGCTAATAAATATGCTTTTGAGAAGCAATTTAAATCAGCTAGCTGACATGAGGATCCAGAAAAGAGTTTTCCAGACAAAAGTAGCTTCTAATCTACATTGAGGCTCTGAGGTTTGGGGTTTTGCTAAAGCAGCTAAGCAAGAAATAGTTCAGCTATGATATTTTAAGAGAATTTTACGCTTGAAGGATTCGTTTAGTTCAGTGGTACTGAAAGGAGATTTGGGGCTTTTCGCTTTAAGGAGTATTAGATTGGTTAGAATGGTAAAATTCTGAGAGAAGATAATTAGACTAACTAGAGTTCGGCTTCGTAAGTCAACTTATTTGGAAAGTTTGAAGGACGGTAGATGTGATTCATGGTCAAATCAGGTCAAGAAAATACTGGACCTTTGTTGACTTTCGGAGAGGTGAAATGAAGGAAAAGGCCCTATGGGTGAAACCGCGTCATTATGGAAGGAAGTCCAGCAAACACTAAATGACCAAGAAATCCAAGAGTGGCAAGCCCATAAGGACCAATCTATGTCTTTGAGGTTTTACTCCCAAACCAAAGACGGTTGGGGAGAGGAAATTTATTTTAAATTTGGGTTGAATAAAGAGCATTGGAAGAATTTGTTGTTGGTATGAGGGGATAGTTTGGATTTAGGTGAGAGAAGGAGATTTTTGAGAAAGTTTAGGCTGGCGGCTAGGCCTTATTTTTCCCCAATGTGTGGATGCGTGAATAAATACTTATTTCATTTTGTATCCGAGTGTGAAGAGCTGTCTGAGTTGCGGAATGGATGTTCTGGACGAGTGCTTGGGAATGAATGCTGGTTAACTGAGCGGCTGGCTGAGAAGAACGCGAACGCAAGTGTTATTAAACAGTTGTGTAAGTTTCTTCGCTAAGGGATTAAACATAGGGAATCATGTTTGAGGGGATAGCCTTTTAATGTTTTTAGGATTTGAATTTTATTATGATTAGTGTTCGTTGGTTAAAATGTTGAACCTTGGTGTTTCTTTTTTGCCGTTTTGTTGTTCTTTTTTCTTTTTTTCTTTTTATTATCTAAAGTTGTGTTTTGTTCCTGAGCTTTGTTTGTAGACTGTATTATGTGTTGCTATGGCCCAGAGGCTTTTTGCAATAAATCTTATATTATATCATACCATTTCTGCGTTGCGAAGTTGTGATAGAAATAACCCCTTTGACAGATCAATTTAACTGCATGCAAGAAACAGAATCCAGATGTTGCATGCAAGAAAAAGAATCCAGATATTGACTATTTCAGAGCTCTTCAACAAACCAAGGAACTAAGAATAGCTCGCAGGGCTGACGAACAGACAAATAATGGCTGATATGTGCCAGTGAATCAAACCCAATAGCTTCTTCAACAGCAGTACTGTCTGAATAAAACACCTCTCAGTGACCAATTCAAGACGGACCTTCTCAGAAACCTTGTTTATTACTGTATTCTCTCTTACACAAGACGAAGGGGTGTTAAAATAGTAGTAATAATTGGAATGACAAAGTCATGCTTCTACATTGCACAAACGATCAATTTATTAGCGAAAATGTCGCGCACTCTATGCTAAATAACACTCTTTACAAAAGTTTGTCTACGCTGAGCCTGGAACCAGCATATTTTCTTTTAAAACAGAGCATAAGGAAATTGTTTAGTTCCTATTCAATGGTTGGGGTTGACAAGCTAGCCCTCGCTTCACAAGGTAGACCATCAAAACCACTTACTCGGTCAATGTCAATTCACCAGCCCAATATTTTTGAAGTCTGGTCCGAGCTTTCCAAGCTACCAATGGCATTCAGCAAATCTTTCAATTTTATTGGTATGACTCTTACTCTCCAAACAGCTTCCTTAACGAATGATAGATTGTTCAGCAATTAGACAGATATGATATTACACTTACGCATCGCCTACTGTTTCAGTTACTATTAGCCCGAGTCACTCCTTAATTACAGCTTGTTACCACGAACGGCTTGAAAGAGGAAAACAGGTTTTACCTTCCTCTTTAGTAGTTTTCTGTCCAAGTTTACATCACCTCTTGCCCTTTATGTACTAATGGATGTACACCTTACATAAAACTATTAACCAAAATACAATTTTGGTGCGGGGCAGGGGACATGCACTCTTAAAACTTAAAATTCATTGATCTTCAACTACGAAAGAAGAAAAATCCTGAGGGGGGTAGAGGGGGGTGTTGTATTGCAGCATTGACCCCCTTGGGAAACTTTTGACGACTGAAAGAGATTAAATATCAAATCAAGGGGGCACTATCCTCTTGAGAAAACTCTAATTCATTTGCCATAATTATTCGAAGCAAAAATAGAAATGAATAGGTAAATGGTATCCAGCACAAGAGAGTTCATTAGAACAAGTAGTATTGCGCAAGATACTGAATTGATATAATTGAAAATTTTCAGTTAAAAGTTATGTAAAGCGACGAAAAGGCTACAAAATTAAAAATGTAATAGTTAACTGATTAATATTGGGAGACATTTTTAATTGTAGTTTTCTCTTGGTGGGCGTCTTGACCAACCACAGCAGATCGATAGCCATCAAGTATTTCAGATGAATAAACAGTTGTGACTGAGCGATGCCTCTGAGTACTATTTATGTCATAGATGTTATGAGAACAAGAGGAAAGTAAAAGAAGTGAAAAAGGCATTAAAGGATGAATCAAAGAGATAGAAAAACGGGTCAATTAATCAAATGGCTGAAAATTTGAAAAGTGCAGCTACAGAGTCTGATAGTAAGATATCAAGTCCACACTAGTCTAAAATAAAGATATGAGTGGGGCCTTAATCAGTGAAAAAGACAGGGTAAAAGAGATGGGAGAATGTTCTGAGTGAGTATTAAGCAGCGAATAGATGGTAGGAAGTGTTGTAAGAAATAAATTGGGGTTTTCACAATCTAGAAGCGAAGGTAGTATGATAAATATGTTTTTGGATATAATCCTAACCAAGTTGGCGAAACATGCTCAACTATAAGTTGAGGATGATATGCAACATATTTTCCAGAAAAATTGTCAAAGGCGAATTTTGATACTCTTGTTTTACTGCATACTAAATAAGCCTAATAATGTGTTGAGCGAAAAAACATGGTTTGATCCCACTTTCAACAGTATAGAACAAAAGAAAGGTATTTGGTTAGGTCGTGTTTTATGGATGAACAATGATAATTTGCCAAAGATTGTACTTTTTGGTACTACAGCGGGGGACAAAACGAACGAAAAATTTCGTCAAAAAAGATCGATAAAGGATTTTAAGAAAGGGAAAACGTCAAGGAACAAAATGAAGACTGAAACTCCAAAGAGAATGAAAAGGAGGGGGGGGGGAGTTTCACAGTTGTCATATCCTCAGAAGGTTAGAGGTGTAGTCATTGTTAGTAGCATTATTTCAAGCAGGTACAACCACCAAAAAGAATGAATCACATGTTTCCAAATTTTATTTTCCAAACTTTTCAGGAGGGTGGAAAAGCTCCTCAAAAGTAAATAGGAAAATTTCAAGACACAACAATTCTTTAAAGCAAAAAGCTTTGAATCTATGATTCGCCATCAGAGTAGTTCCAGTACAAATAAACATGTCTTGCAGCTAACTATACAGAGATATATTAGACCGATTTCCAGGGGAAAAAAACACAGATTAGTTGTTTTTTGTTTTGTTTTTTAATTTCGGCAAATCGGTTGAGCTTCTACTGCATAACATAATGATGAGTCAGGGATGTGTCAGGAATATCTGAGTCTTTATTTCGAAGATCGGCTTAACATCTTAACACAAGAAAGCATAACCGCCAAAAAATGCATCAAAATTAAAGCATGCATTTTCTTTTCTTGAATTTTTTTATTTCTTACAATTTCTAGGAAACTATACGAGTTTCAATCACACAGAGAAGAATAACTAATAACCAATAGATTCTATTTGTAATTCATAGCTGTATTAGAATCAATAGTTCTAATAATCAATAGTTCAGATTGATTTTGAGGACTACTTCGCTAAAGCTGCTTACTTTAAACAAGGTATACAAAATGGTTATGAATTTTTCTTACTTAGCGGAAAACTCCAAAGTGTTGTTTTGAATATCTTTCGGCCGCAAATCTAAGTTTTTACCAAAATCATGATTTTTTTTTTATAGTGTGTTTTTGGATTCTTTTCTGCCTATCACTCCACAAGTTTCGTAACTTTTGTATGATGTTGGTTGAAAAAAAGCATTTGTCATTGTTATTTTAGTCATTCAAGAAATTTCAAGCCATTTTCTTAAAACAAAATGGTATCTTCAAATATTTGAGCATTTCGATCAATTTTGATTTAAACCCCATCCAAAAGTTTGTTCAATATTCTGGATAAATTTAGAGGCATGACACAAAAAGAGCTTGCTCTTTATTCTTCCCTCTTGTCCGAGTTGGCTTAAGGTGTCAAACGTAAAACTGTATATAAAAAATAAGACAATTTACAATCAAACTAAAGATATTTTTGATTCCCACTTGAGAATCTGGAGTCTAACAGCTGAGCTTTTTTAATAACTTCTCTTCTTTTTGTAGCATCCAGGCTCGTGATCCCCAAATCTCTATCTCGATCAAAGGCTTTACGCTCCTTTTTGACATTCGGGCCTTCATCCTAAAATTTAAACAAATCCACTTATCACAAAAGCATAAGTACTACTTGTAGTCACAACTTGCCGCAAACGGCAAGTCACCCAAAGAAAAACAATAATTAACATAATTGCACTAGGGGGACGAACAGAAGGACCCTCCTAAAGCAGGTCCAAAGGATCCAGTCCCTAAAATCTCAAAATAATCATCCAAAAATATTTTTTCAACCCACCTCCCTTGAAAATATCTTCTGATATTCATTTCCTCCCCCTCCCTATAAATGTTATAACTATGTGCAACTTTGAAAATGCCTTCCTCATTTTATCAATGTAATGCAATAAAAAAACACGTCTAGGTGAGTTTAAAAAAAAAATCTGTTTCGATTAGCAAGTTAAGACGGTTGGGATTGCTAAATTAACTCACTGGCGTGCTCCAGAGGTTTTCGATCACCGTTGCCTACGTTAAATTTTATACTTTCAACCGTCAGGTCACACTTCGGACATCAATATCCACTGGCATTATTTCAACATCGAAAAAAACCTCAAGCGCCATCAAGTTCTGCCGACTCCACTTGCTTGGACACATTTTGCATCACCCGAACGAACGCCTCGATAAACAGATAGCTCACGCTGAACTCTTATCACCACGGCATAGAAGACAAGGTGGGCAATTAAAAACCGGTGGTCACTCGTTAGGCAAAATCTGAAGCCTGCTGGAGATTTCCGCATATTCACCCACAAATGGGAAAAGCAATGGCTGAAGTTGCCAAAGTATTGGCACAAGAAAGGCCATCATAGGAGACCCTCACTCAGAAGCTTCATTCGGAGGCCGGATGAGGCATAAACGCCTGGTCCCGCTGCAAGTACGAGTAATTAATTGCTAATTAACATTAGCATTGCGTTTTTTTCTAATTATTATATGTTAGATGATATAAGCATTCAAAACAGTCAGAATGTCCTTCACTAAGAGAAGAGTTTTACTATTCTTAATTATTGTGGTTGTTCTGAATGAATTTTTTTCCTTTTTTTTATTACTCGCTCCAAGACTTTTTTATATAACCCTACTCAGAAGAATAAAACAAATCAAATGGCACAGACAAGAATACTTCTACCCGTGTTGTCAGAGGACATTATACATGGCTGAAGTGCGTATTTGATAAAGCGGTGAAATCTCTTATTGGAAACGCACGTAAAAAAAAAAAAAAAAAAAAAAAAAAAAAAAAAAAAAAAAAAAAAAAACTTTGGGTAAGATAAACCATGCCATATTCAAACTTAAATTTAGTATAAGTAATAAATAGATTTCAGGAGTTAGAGAATATTCACTTTCGCTAATAACGTACGGTCTTTTGGTTGACAATCTGCCAAAATTTAGTTCTGCTTGACAAACCCATTCTTGTTTGGATTGTCAGAAGTCCTAATATCCCAAGAATCGATACATATACTATTTTTTAGATTTTCTTTTAGTAATTTGGAATTTATTTAGCTTCGTTCTAATGTCTGTTTTTACTCTTCAGTACCATTTTTCTATCCCATTATTCTCTTTCTTTGCAAAAAAAAAACAACAAATAGATTTAAGTTTTTTCCGCTGTCTAAACAAAAACGGGTAACATTGTCAGAGAATTTCTCTAAAAATGAAACCATTGTTGGAGAATTTTCAGGTGTGCAAAAAAGTTCGTGCCGTTTTTCAAAAATTAAAACTTTATTGTAAAAAAATTATAACAATAACCGACACTTCCTCCAATTTTTATTGAAATTTACGGATAACATCCCTGAAAAATACTACGGTTTCGCCGCTATCCACGAATCGATACAACTTTTGACTTCATCACAACTGAAGAAGTCCTGGTCACCCGATCCATGCTGTATTGGCCGGACAGCAATCAGATTAAGTAATATATGGGCTATATGGGAAGTGGGGTAGGACTTCCCATTTGAGCGTCTTCTAACTATGCTTAGACGGGCCCTGCAACATGTGGCAGTGTTGTCATGCTACAAAATATTTTTTTCGCTTCTATTAGAGTATTGTGGGTGTTTTTCTTCAAATTCAATTCGCGGCTCAAACGCATCAATTACCATCGTTAGACCCCCCCCCCCGGGATGGGGTCATTAGGATACAGTAGCATTCCATCTCCTGCCCTACATTTTAGATTATCGTAATGGACCCACTTAACATCAACTGTCACAATTCGATGCAAAAAACTTTCTTTTTTGCTGATGGAGCAGTTGTTCACACGATAGGAAACGACGTTCGATGTATCTTGGCTGCATTTTATATAGCACCCAATTTACTACCTTTCGGATCATCCCTATTGCTTTTGAACGACGGTAGGTTGCTTGATAAGTGACTTCAAGTGTTTTTGCCAGTTCCCCTCGCGTTTGTGATAAGTCTTCATCGAGCAAGAACTCCAATTCTTCATCTTCAAATTTTCTTGGTGATCCAGCACGTTCATCATCTTCCAGATCAAAATTACCACTTTTAAAGCAATCCACTTCCGACACATTCATTCAGATAAAGTATAGTCACCATATACTTCCACTAAAATACGATGGCTTTTGGAAGCATTGTTCTTGGTATTGAAGTAAAACTCCCCGCAAAAACCCATTATTCGGTACAAAATTCACCATCCTCGATCAAGTAAAAAATATCATTGTTTTTGCTTCAACTAAAAAACTTATACTGACTTGTATGCCTAATGACAGCAGCTTTTCAATGAAGGTTTGAAAATATGGATCGACTGAATAATAAACAGTTTACGCGATCTGCAGTTAAAAAGGGCATAAACTTATTTGCACACCTTTATTCAAGCGTATTATTCAAAATTAAGATCCTGCAGCTAAGTAGTATGACTAGTTTCTATGCTAACAGCACTGATAGATTACAGGCCTACTAATACTGTATTTCTTATTTTTAGCATATTTTTAGCTTTTTTTTCTTGGCTTGAGGTCCTCTAAGCCCAGAAACAATCCCTCAAGTTTTAAGGTTTACTTCCAAACTTGTGGTTTTTGGATTTCCAGTCCAATTATTATGTTTCCGAGAATTGTTAGCACACAACTTTTTAAACTAACAATCGGACGGCGGGAAAAAAGGCTTTAACAATTAATATTATAATTCTCGTTACATGTAGATTCCTACAATTTTGACTATTCAAGATTTGTGCCGAGAAGTGATTTCATTTAAAAATTCAATCTCTGAAAGTTGGATTATCAAAAATAATCCTGAGTGTGTGAATTTTCTTTTCTTTTGATAATCTGACAGTCCAAATTCATGATATGTAGGTGAAAAGGCTTTAAAACATCTGGATCACAAAACCATGTGATATGCAATCAGTCAGAACAAAAATTTCATAAAGAAATGATGAAAGAGGATATGTACTAATATGTATCCTAGAGCTGCGAATCATTCCTTCCCAGTCCGTGTCTTAGCATCCAGCCTTCTTTTTTTCTCCAGTGAAACTACGTTAGAACAAAATAATGGGTAGTTGATCCAGCATAGATACTTTGGGCACAGATATGATAGAAAAGTGCTATTTGAACTTTCAAAGCTTTTCTTGTGCCTCCTGAAAAGGAGATTTGTGCCCCGCCCTGCTGAAGAATCTGACAAAGTTTTTTTTTAGTATTTACAACTCTTTGATGAAAGGTTTTTTTTAGAAGGATTTTTAATCAGTGCTTAATCTCCTTTTTGGCCAGCAAAGCTTACTTTATTTTATTTCCATGCTAATTTTATCCGTGGTTTGAGTCGAATCGAATCCATGGATAAGTCGAACTTGCCTCTTTTTTCTGAGGACCCAGAATATGTAAAATTTGATAGTGGAGTTACGATTAAAAATTTCAAAGATGCCCTTTTTTCTTCAGGGATTGAGTTTGGGCATAAGACAAAATATATTTAGCTCTACTCAGCCTCTTGCCTCAAGCTACAACTCATGGTTTAAATCCTCCTCCAAAAAAATATGAAATTTTCAACTTGTTCTTCCATTTATGTTAACTTACCGACACATCTTGTCGTTTGATTTAACCCGCCACTTAACCGTGAATAAATTTAATCTTTTTATCTAAAAATCCTATAGTAGCTTATAGTACAAAAAGATTTAGGTTGCCCGGAGATGAAACATATTTAACCTCTTTCCAAAACACGCAGGGGGAAAATGGATTTTCCCCCTACCCTTCTCATGTCCTTTGCCTACACTATCTGAAAATTAAGCTCCACCTCCCAGCCGTTCTTGATATATTTGCTCCATATTCCATTACGAACATAATCTAAGACTCAAACGCACTATTTTGTAACTTAATATCTCCTTAAGCTATTGACCGGAAACGACTAATTTGATCTAGTCCTATTACCATATTCCCCGTAGTTTCAACTATTTCTATATGCCTACCCCGCTTAACGTCCTTCATCAACCTGCCCCCTAAGTCAGTAAACTCATCCATAGTAGGTAAATTTTCCCCTACAAACCCTAGCTCCTCTTTCTCGCCCTTTTTGCTTTTCATAAAAACCAAAGCTTCTGATTCACTAAATTACGATAATATTTTATTATTCTAGCAAAATAAAAAAAATTACAATACTGATAGTCAGCAAAAAAAAAGAAAAAGGAAAACAAACATTCAATATCGAACATCAAAAGTACTAACTTTTTCTCATGCAGATGTAGATGTATTATTGAGATGCATTTGAAAAATCTTGGGAAACCGTGCAACCTTGATTTACTCTAAGTCTACTCATAGCAATTCTAAAAGGACCCCTCACTATGCTCACTATGGCCTACTACCATTTTAACTACTAAATAGATAAACTAATATTTCTACAAAACGTGTTGAAACGCTTTAATCCAACAAACGGCTTTAATCCAAGGGGATTTTTAATAAACCCCTTTTGCCATATCTGCTAAATCTTGGGAACAGCTTAGTAGATGAAGCTGAAGTTCTTAGGTACCGTTGGAGAAAGGATGGAGGAGAGTTGGTTAAACGACTTCAAGTATTGTGTTTTGAGGGAAGGGAAAAGGGGTTAAAGAATTTTATCTTTGAGCCACAAAACACTTTTGGATTGTAAGTTCCAATGGGATTTTATCTATAATCTATGTTTAGGAACAAGGTAGATGAAAAGACACTATGTTTTTAGAAGTTATCAAAATGATATATATGCAACATGTCATGAATGACTTGGGGTATCAAGTTGGAAGTCTTAGGAAGTGGTAAGGGGGGTGAACGTTGAACTAAGACCTGACAGAGAGGGTAAAGGCAAATTAACAGATACAATAAGCATCTAGGTTATCAAAATACAATATTTTAAATATATCAAGAACGGCTGGGAGGTTGAGCTGAATTTTCAGATATGTTTAGATTGGGAGGAAATTTTATTGCATTTACTGGGGAAGGGTTAAGGGATTTGAGAAATAACATTTTAGAGAGGAGGAAAGGGTAGAGCTGTCGGTAAAAAAAAACTTTTTGGGAAGAATTTTATTAGTGTTAAGATTCTTGTGTGTTTTCCATGTAAGCATGACCCACAGGGAGGGTATTCTATGGTATTTATGTTAATATTAGTGTTTTGTATGTTTTTTCGTTTCTTGTTTTAATTTTTTTTTATTGGCTGTGTAATTGACTCTTTTAATTGTTTTGTACCTTTTTTTCTTTTGTTTTGCTGCCACGACCCTGTGGGTTTTTCTTTGTGTCGAATATACTACGAAGTATAATATACTACCCAATTTCAGTGACCTGAATGTACTTAGTGTCTTTTAAATTAACTCTGCCCCTTACTTAAACTAAAATTTTAGGTCCATTCCCCCCCCCCCCTCCTCAACACCTCCCGAGAGTTTCAAATTGATACACAAAGCTGTTCCCGAAATGATGCAGATACACCACTTTCATAATTTGGTAACATAAAGTCAATCAATCAATCAATATCTTTATTGCCAAAAAAGCACAAGGGTTCGATATAGAGTAGACGTGAAGACAAAAGAAACAAAACAAAGAAGAATACACTCACAAAGAAAAACGATCCTACCAAAATAGATTAAATATTTCTACTAACACATAGCAGGATGGAGACTATTTGTCCTATGAAGCTTAGAAAAATAGCGACCGCGACGCTGCTCAGCCACTGTTAATGGCTCAGTTAAACCGTAGGCTGAGACAAGTCTTTTGTTTCTGGCCAATAGGGGTACACACAAGAGAAATTTTGCGAAACGAAAATATACGGATCTAATAGACTTCTTATCAGTAGCCGTAAACATATTCCAAAATGGAGTCAATACGAGGACATGAGGCATCGCAGAAGCGCTGTAGATACGGGCGAGAATGCGCCTGCTGTAGCAAGCTTTACAGCGAACTAGCATACCAAATACTTTTCAAAGTTTGTCACTTAGATGAGAGATAAGGAGAGCCCTTGTCGTTTTTAAACTATCCCCTATCGGGAGACCAAGATATTTAATACAAGCAGGTAACTGAACACTCTGATTTCCTAACTGTATGCATCCAACATCACCAACAGATTTGCCGAAAGCAAGGACCTCACTCTTCGAATCATTAAAATTGAAACCAATTTCGCCATATTCCCTACTAAGCACAGAAAAATTCTCCTCAGCAGACGATACAGTTGTACTTAAATTCAACTTAAGTCGTCAGCGTATTTGAGTATGGAAAGGTCCAAAGCTTTAAAAACAAAACTAATTCTAGCCTTATTCTGGGGTACAACCAAACTATTATTATACAATGGTGGCGAAGTTACCCCATCCTGGGGGATTCCTTTCCAAACTCAAATTACGGCTTCACACATTACGTAACCATGACGAGCAGGTACTTTCACGACAACGCATTATCTCGCATACAGCACAACTGAACAACCGAAATACCCGCCAAACTGAACGATTAAGACTTCGCTGCGGCATACTATATGCAGTGTACTATACAGCAAATGGGAGTACACACCAGAATCAAAAGCAGGAGAGACATCACTAGCCGCAAGGACGAGAAACTCGCTACTATTCTCTATATCCCTCAGGACGATGGTAAGTATATAATACATGTGTTCCCGACTATAGTCTTCCTTAAATCCAAACTGGTTGTCCGGAGTGTAACAAGCCTTATTTACGTCCTTAATCACTGGTAACTCCAGCAATTTACATAGAACAGAAGAAACTGTTATAGGCCTATGGGAACAACATTTCCGGCTATATTTATCTTTTTTCAGAACAGGAGTCAATGTTCCAACATAATAAGAATCGGGGACAATACCAGAATTAAAAATAATATGGTAAAACAAATGTAGATGCTGCAGCAGCTTATCACTTGCATGTAATAAATGAAAACCACATAATTGATCATAACCACGCTAGAAATTTTATCGAAGGTGAATAATAGCACAATAAATATCAGAGGCCGTAACTACGAAACCAACAACTGATTCAGTATCAACTAGACTATCACCAGTAGTGATTCACAGCGGGTTTCTAACACTGGATCAGGTGGAGAAAAGTCACTGGTGAAATAGTTAATCCAGTCACTCTCGCCTGGAAACTCTGAAGCGACATCTTTTGACTTTTTTCGCTGATGAATCTCCAGATTTCATTTGGGTTAGTTGCGAGACGTTTGCTCCTGCAGTCAATACTATCAGCTTTTTGATTGGCAAGACACTTAGCAAAACAACGTTTGGTATATAATCCTATGTCATTAACGGGACCAGATTTCGGTAGGTCGCAATCGTTCCATATTTGGTACCAAAACTTTAAAGATTTGCAACGTTGCTGTAAAGCCGGATTTATCGCCCAGCCAGGAATTTCTGAACCCGGATGAACATTTCATAGAGGGACGGCACAAAGCATTGCATGTGTGATTTCACTACAGTAAGTGTCGATGAGAATTTTTTTTTTCTCCGAGTCGGCAAGTTCTGAGGATTGTTGCAGCAGTTAGAAAGGGATCTTAATTTTGTCAAGTGTGGCATCAAGCTCTGCTTTATATACAACAGCATTTATTTTCTTCCAGTCACATTTGAATTCCCACTTCCGTTTCTTTTCATCTTTTTTAAAGAGAATAGTATCAATACCGAAGCAGTTGGAGATTGGTAAATGATCCGATAACGATGCGTTAAAGTAAACATGGCTTGAGGCATTCGCAGTCACGCCGTTCAAGCCGTGCATGAAATCAAGAAAACTCGTCGCTCCGGAGTTATGGATATAAGTATAGGAATAGTCATTTGGGACAACGTACAGACCGGACAGAGCAGACAGAAGTATTTGAGATCTTGAGTAATCTGGCACTGAGAGGTCGCAGTTCAAGTCCCTAGCGAGGACAACCCGATGAGATGCATAGGCACACTGCTGCAAAGATTTAGCAAAGTTTATTGTTGCACGGGAGAACTTTTCTTCGGAAGCCAAGTTCTTGTAATCAGTTGGTATGTAGCAGCAATATACTATCAGATTTGCAACTTTTATACCAAGGAAATACTCGTTCTCGACAAATACTGATGCAGAAAGGTGAGAACTAATTAGTATTGCCAGACCACCGGAAGGTCTTCGTCTGCCCGAATGCTTAACTGGCATCGCAAAAAGGTGAACTTTGTAATTTACTTTTAACAGGGAAAGCGAGTCGGCTGAAAGGAAATATTCATGTAGACAAAAAACGTCGTTGCAAGACATCAAGCTTTCAATCAGTGGCAGTTTATTGACTACACCGTTATTCAGATTCCACGAAGACACTTTTAGCTCAGAGTTGGTCATGGCTTCATCATGAGCTTTCTGGGTAAGAGGCACTGAACACTGTGGCACGGATGGTATGTCTGCTTACAGAGAGCACACGTCAGTGGAACATTCAGGGTTTATCTTTATTGTTCACATCATTGTCAATGCCACGGGAACAGCGAATAGAGTTTCTACAGTCCTTAGCAGCGTTACCGTACTCTTGTCACTGAAAAAACCTCATCGACAAATACTGATACGAGTCTATTCGGAAGCGCTCATAGGCCAGAGTTATAGGATTGTTCATTGCTACTTGTAAATCATCCTTACTTTCAAAAACAAGCTTGTATGAGCGAGCTTGTCAAATTCTCTCGGCTTTCGTCCAATTTCTAATCATTGAGCATAGATCGTTCGGCGACACCTCATCGGGAATATGTCTTACAATAGCACAATCAGCCGGGGTCTTCAGCCGAGCATTAGTGTCTGTAGCACTGTTTATCGCTTCAGCAAGAGACTTTGCTGCATCTTTGTCATCAAAGATGCTAAGAGGCCTCAGGCTCACTATATGGTTGTAGAAATCACCAACAAGGCCCTCAAGATACTCCTTGCGACTGTCGGGCTTTTTGAGTCCTTTCGGAGGTTGTTTGAGAATCAGAGTAAGAAGTTTTGCTGTATCCGAAGGGTTTGTCGCATTTGCACCCGCAGTCACAATAGCCTTATTTTCTGTCGATCTGAAGAAGCTTAGGTGGTCAATAAGATCGTCCACAGTAGAATGAAGTTCATTGACCTCTTGAGTCAGTGTGGCTGTAACCTCCCCTGAGAGTATGGGTACCTCCTCAGGCTCATAGATTACAAACTTGGGGATGACTGCTTTCTTCTCGTCAAAGGTCCAGATGGCTCTTATCAGATCAGAAACATGTCCTGGGGCTTAACACGATCTGTAGAACGAGTAGACATAGCGGCTAACTGCCATAAGTCATCCTTTGCCTTAGTCAGCATATCAGCTTTGAAATACTGTACCGCCTTCGCCACTATTTCATCATACTTGTTACCCACTTTGATTGTCCGATAGACGAAGTTTAAAACGGGGATATAAACCAAGTCTGGCTTCACACTGCTCATTTTCCTTTCGGGATGAAATGGCTTCTGGCGCAGTAAGCAAAATCAGTGAACGGTGCGATTCAGATGCAAAATCACAGAGCGATAGTCCAATCAGAGTGGCCGGGGGTGGAGCGAATAGTCATCAAATAATACTGAAATCATCCAGGAACAAGGGAAGTGTAATGACCCCTCGCCTATTCCCTGCAATTTGCGGGTAACTGAATATCAGCGAGTACAGTAAGGCGCTTCCGGGTGGGTTCCTTCCCCTCTTCTTCTTGTTCTTAGTAAAAAAAATTAGCACCTTAATTATATGGGAGCAAAGATGACACTATATGAAATGTTCAATATAGACTGCGTGCCAGTCTACCTGAGAAAAAAGGTAGCATGGTATACCCAGGGAGAAAGACCTATTCTAGGAATCAGAGAAGACCTATCAAATACTGTTTAACTATAAATCTAACATCAGAGGGTAGATATCAATGTGAAAATAACCTCAAAGTATTGCAAAAGCTTTATACCGCTAACAGCAAAAAGAACAAACTCAGCCACAATAACTGGAAATACCATAGGTGGCGGAATAGAATAAAAAGTGTCTTTTGATTTGCCTCTTTACTTAATAGTGCATATATTATAATTCCCACAGAAGATTATAGTGCATAAACGCTTTAGTGGATCTGAAAAAAAATCATTTAGTCCCTTCCACCTCCCCCAGCATAAGATCTACCCCCCCCCTTCCTCTCCCTAACAATATCCTGAAAAATTAAATTCTCCACCCAAGCCGTTGCCAAGATGTTGCACGTATGCTATTACAATGACTTGTATACACATAGCATCTTTGGGTTACCTCTCCCCCTCCCCAAGTCAAAATTCTAGATCCACTTGATCATCCCCCCTTCCGCAAAAACTACCTGAAAGCTCCCATTCAATCCATCAAATCATTCCCAAGACATTACGAATAATTTAAGAACCCGGGTAGACGAAGCGTTTTTTTTATTTGCTCAGGTACCCATATCATTCTCAGATGAAACCCTGGGAATTTTGGCCTGGCGAACGATCCCTAATAGCTTTTTAATAAACCTATCTGCGAACAACCCCCAATTCGAATAATTTAGGACCATGTCCCTAGGGCTGTGGGGTTACGTTGATCCCAGGGGTATACTTATTAGGCCTTTCGATATTTCTGAGAAAAAAACTGAGTCAAAATTTGGGTCCAATATCATGGAACTTACGGAGGGCCGTTTAGAAGAAAAAGGGCATGGGGGAGACTGGTTGTGCTCAACCCACTTGCAACCCTTAAAAGGGCATTAGAAGATTCAATTTCCAATCGAACGAGTCTCATGGTTTCTTTGACAACCCTAACATAAGAAGCGGCGAACACAGAAAGTTTTTTGGCCCTTTTTAGGGGGAACTATTTGTTTTTATTGATTCTTTTGCCCTCAGCCGATCCACAGGAAAAACAGTTTTGGTCCCTTTTATTAAAGGGAGCATGCCCCGGAATTTTTCTCTGTAAATTAGATTTTTCATCGCCCAAGAACTTACGGCAGTAAGTTTCAAACTGATCAAGGACAAAAAGCTTTTTGGCCCATTTCCGAGTCCCTTGCCATCCCACCTTTTGACCCAGAGAATGATCCCTAGAAGTTTCGAGCTAATCGCGCACTTAATGTCAAATAAGACCCCTTTTCCTAATATAAAACATATGCGTATTCTTTTGCATTTTTTACAATATTAAATTTGAATTATTTAGGGCCCTTACCCCAGGGCTGTGGAAGCCGTGTCATCTCCCGAAGCACATTATCTGGAATTTTTTATATTTTTTTAACGAAATACCTACCTCTATAATTTTGATCCAATTTCCTTGGGGGTTAAGGAGGATTTGGGTAGCAAAAAAGGGCAAAGGAGGAGGGGTCAGTTGCAGTCCAATCACTTTCGAGTCTTAAAAAGACAACTAGACAACTTTCCAATCCAATAAGCCCCCTCCGAAGTTTCTACGACCATTCCTTCCATAGGGGGTGAATATTCCATTTTGAACTTACAGCTTGAGTTTAAAATTTCTATGTCAACAAGGAAAACAAAGGAACTTCTTTTTCTGTCAAGGAAAGACGACAAATGCAACATGATCAAACGCCCGCCGTACCGACAGAGAATCAAATCAAGCAGCAAAACTTCTTGTCCTGTGGACAGAGATACTAAATAAGACAATGCTTAGGCTGATCTTGGGGGAAGTAGTGGAATTTGACAGATGTGTTTCAGTCAAATAAAGCGGCAAAAAATGCTCACTTGCCAATAAATTTTTACATAGAATAACATGAAAAAAACTCACTGCTTTTCTTTTGAGGGATTTTTGGTGTGCTTTGAGCAGAGATTCCTTTCTTCCTTCTCCACAGTGCTCTTGAGCAATTTCCTCCATTTGACGGTCTCTTTCAGATACAAGGTGCTTTTCCATAAGCTCAACATTGATCCTTTCTTTACTGTGAGACTGAAAAATGTTGGACATATTTATTTACAACTACGATAAATTTGTTTGGCCACATACATTTCAACAAAACTTTTTCATCCCAAAATCTTGAAAGTTAGACATTATTTCAGTGAGGAGCTACAATAGGGATCGTAAATTCATATAACATAAGCCAAGATTGTAGTAATTTAATTGAAAGGGGCAAACTCGTTCTAAATTCTTATATAAATTCGAACACAACAGTTTCCCTATTCCTTGTCCCTCTGCGCAGTAAAATTTTCGACTCTTGCCCAGGTAAATATACAATAACTTACTTCCCAGAGGAGAGAGGAGCTCTAAGTTCCTCAAAACCTGAAAACTGGTGGACCTTACAAAAAATAGGAGAAGGCGGCAACTGTTTCGATACTTCCAGGTCCAGGTCCGAAACCCCTCTTCTTCATGGGTGCCTGCTATTGTCTCAATATCAACAAAACTGAAAAGGTGTTCATAAAGGCAATCCAAAGATGGCGGGCATTGAACAGGTTTAAAATTGATTCCAATATAAGTAGAAGCAATAAAGGATATATTTTAAGACTATTATTCTGTCTTCCGGTAGTCAATATTTTAAATCTTTAGCCAAAATTAAATAAAAAAAACAAATTTTTTCGACTGAAAGTTAGGAGCAACATTAGGACTTAAAACAAACAGAAATTATTACGTATATGAGGGAAATGCCCCCTAGTCAATACCTCGCTCTTTACGCTAAAGTTCAAATTTCGTTCGAAGCCCAAACTGAATCACAAAGGCCGTGTAATTAGAATAGATAGCTCTTCTGAAAGTACTAAAAAAAAGTTTAGCGTAAAGAGCGAGGTATTGACCAGGGGGCGTACCCCCTCATATACGCAATAATTTCTGTTTGTTTTAAGTTTTAATGTTGTCCTTACTTTCAGTTGAAAAAACTTGTTTTTTTTATCTAATTTCTGATCGTTATTTAAATAATGCTGGGATATCCGGCGCCCCCCTCATAGAAATTTTCCTTTCCCCATGAAAACATCGTCCATGGAAATTTCCTCCCATGTAACCCCCTCCTCTGAACCCCCCCCCCTCCCCTTCCCCCCGTCAAAAAATCCCTCCTAAAAACGTGTGTATGCTTCCCAATAAACAATACTATATGTAAACAATGGGCAAAGTTCATAACTTGCAGCCATTCTCCCGGGAACTACGGGGGCTGAAGTCATCCTCAAAGACATATTTATTAGATTTTCGACTACGTTGAACAAAATGGCTATCTCAAAATTTTTATCAGGTGACTTCGGGAAAAAAATTAGCGTGGGAGGGGGTCTAGTTGCCCTCCAATTTTTTTGGTCACTTAAAAAGGGCACTAGAACTTTTAATTTCCGTTCGAATGAGCCCTCTCATGATATCCAAGGACCACTGGATCGATACGATCACCCCTGAAAAAAAAAAAAATAAACACGTATCCGTGATCTTTCTTCTGGCAAAAAAAAAAAATTCCACATTTTTGCAAGTAGGAGCTTGACCTCTACGGTAGGATTTTTTGATACGCTGAATCTGATGGTGTGATTTTCATTAAGATTCTATTACTTTTAGGGGTGTTTCCCCCTTTTTTCAAAATAAGGCAGATTTTTTGAGGCTCGTAACTTTTGATGAGTAAGTCTAAACTTGATGAAACTTATACATTTGAAATCAACATAAAAATCCGATTCTTTTGATGTATCTACTGTTATCAGAATTCCGTTTTTTATAGTTTCGGTTACTATTGAAACGGTTCGCTCCTTACTTACAGTTCGTTACCACGAACTGTTTGATTCCTTGCCATATTATCTCCTTGGCTAAATCCCTCAATACCATTAGCTCTATCAACTGTAAACTACACAAGAAAAGAAATTGGAATTTTGTATTTGCGTCCAGAGCCGAACTACATGACTGTAGTAAAGCCTTTAACATTGAAGTAAAATATACAACAAGAATTTTTCTATTAGATTTAGCCTTTGAGTTATCATTTTTATAATTAGCCTTTTTTGCAATTTTCGGGTGTTTTACATTTTGGAAAAATGGCTCAAACCTGATCCTGATTTAATTTCAAGCACAACATAAAAAGTAATCAGATTTTTTCTAGTACCAAGAGTACTTGCATAATGATTTTTTTTTTTAGTTCAAAAACCTCAAGCGACAACTTTTTTTTAAGGTTTTTTTAAGGTCCTAGAAAAATCTCATTACATTTTTTTCTGTTTTAATTTAGCATACAAACTTACACTGGAATACGTTTTTAAGCGTTGTTCATTTCTTTCTTTCTTCCTTTTTTTTTAATCTGAAACACCCGAATTCCAAAAAAAGAAACTAATTTTTAAAACAATTGCAGTTAAACTAGAAGTGATGGGAAGATTCCGATTGCACTTTTTGAATTCAGAATAAAACTTTTGTTTTAGAAAAAAAATTCTGTCTTGATGCAACAGCCGAACCATGTTTTTGAAATGTATTTTCGTCAAAGGCACCAAAAGTCCGACCAAAACATTAAAAAAGGAGGATAGAAACTAAGGTTTTTAGAGGAAATCCAATTCTATTTTGGAATTTGTCATACAAAAGTGCACGAGGACAGAATTTCTAAATAACTTTCGAAAAAATCGAAAACCAAAAATTCACAGAAAATCTAAATTTCAAAAATACATGTCCAAACGAAGACCTGAACTGTTTATTTATATTATTGTGATTATAACGATCTAGTTTAACGACATTAATACAAGAAATACAAAAAAAAAGAAGATTGACTTGCCGAAGACTTTCCAGGAGCATCTGTCCACGAACTATCAATTACGGCATCTAATGCTTGTTTCTTTGAAAAGGTTCTTGGGCCAAGACCAAATTGCTTTGCTTTGGCTTCTGGAAGCTCCAGCATCCAGGATTCTCGGCTTTTCTTCGCATTCTGGTCCTGAATGGGATAAAAATTATTATAGTTCAGGATCAGTATTAGTTCCGCTTTTATTTTTGATGTATATTAATGATATTCCACGATGTTTGCAGGGAAATAATGGTCTTGTAATTTTATTTGCAGATGACACAGCTGTTTCTGTTAAAGCGAAGGATTCATCTACATTGATTCAAAATTTGTTTAACACTGTTAGTTCAGTTAATCGATGGTTTGTTTCTAATTATTTAGTACCGAATTTTAAGAAGACTGAATTTATGGTTTTTGGTCATTCAAAACGTGCTACTAAAAAAAATTCATGTCAGGAGCTTCAAGTTGGTGAGCATAAAATACGTAGAGTTCAATCATATCGTTATTTAGGAGTTTTTATTGATCCCCTTTTGTCATTTCAAACTCATATTGATCATTTAAGTGTGAAATTTTCGCAAAATATTGGGTCTATGTATCGTTTGCAACATGTTTTTCCATTTTCAATTTTAAAAATAATTTACCATTCTTTGATTGCTCCTTATTTAAATTATTGCACAATTATTTATTTAAATACTTTTTGGACGCATATAAAACCCCTACAGATCCTTCAAAATAAAGCAGTGAGAATACTTGGAAATTTTTTACATCGTCCATCAAAACTTAGAGATGCATCGGAAACTGAAGCATTATTTCTTTTCTTGAATTTATTAGATCTGAAACATATAAGAGAACGTAATATATCAATATGGCATTTTAAAATACAAGATCCTAGTAGTTATTTTTATGAAAAATCTCTGTTGATTCTGCCCCCTCCTTCGGCTCTTAGGTGTTCTGGAACATATCGAATTCCCTTTGTTAATTGTGAAAGATCTAGATTTTCAATTAGATACCAAATACCATTTATTTCAAATAAATATAGGCTGAAAGATAGAATTCAAATTGAGTCATTTCGGCAAATATCAGTTCTAAGGAAGAAATTATTAAAATTATGTATTGACCTGTGATGGTGGAATAGAAATATTTTTATTATTATTATTATTTTTTTTTATATTTGTTACCCATGTTGGGATAGCCTTCCATGCCCCACTTGTCCAGCGTTTGTCAGCGTTTGTTTTCTTTATGTTTGTTATGTTTTTTGTTTTTTTCTTTAACCAGGTTTTTTTTCTTTCTCTCTTTTGTTATGATGAGGAAATGTTTTTTTGTTTTGTTTTTTTTTATTTTATTTTTTTATTATTAATACCCAATTTTACGAGCTTTGCTCTCTGTTGGGGGTATATGTTTTTTGTTATGTTGATTTAATCAAATAAACAGTTCAAACAGTATAGTAGCAACTTTTTTACGAGTTAAAAGCAGCTTAACTGTAATAAAGGCCTATGACACTTAGACCCTCCCCCCCCCAGCCTGAACAAAAACTCCCACTGACTTTAAAGAGATATGCCAAAAATGTTCGATAGTATTCTGCTAACAATCATTTTACTTTAAGTTCCTGACAAAAAGAACTCCACAAATGTTTATATTCATCTACTTGTGCAAGCTTATCACTTACTGCAATTTTATCACTTATTGGCTGTGAGCTATGACAACACTTATAATCGTAAATACTATTTAAAAAAAAAGGAAAAGGAGTTTCCAAAGAGGTTTTCACAAGCATCTGTCATTGTGTATACCCAAACACGGAAATGTATGTCGTGCTGTTACCGATAAGTGTCTATTACAGAATCAGTCGTGCATTGTTCCATTTGCATTTTTTTTTTTTTTTTTTGCTCTGGTTATAGCTTGTATTGATTCTAAAAGCTTTCACCCATTGCCACAATAGGAGTGGTTTCTATTCTACATTTGGTTTGATCGAGGCTCATTATGACTGATCCCAGAAATACTGAAATTATAGAGGGCCAACGCCAGCTTTTCCTCATTAGACGGATTAGAGGTTCAACTTTGTCTTTTCTTACACCAAAGGCTTTTTCACCGATCAATGCACTTAGTCTATGTAACACTAGATAAGTATCAATCACAAAAATCTTTTGACTTTAGAAAACAGCTAATCAAGTTCCATAAAATTGTGCCCAATTGGTCTTCTATGTTATTTCCCAATTTTTTGGCAACGATAAAAACCTTGACATCTTATCATTATTTATTATATACATTTCAGACAAAACAACGCGATTTGCGTACATTTTAATATAGTTTCTTTAAACATTTCTAGAAGTAGGGAGTTAAACAAAACCTTGCGTCTCTTTTGCATCAGATAAATCTAAAATGTGGTAGAAGATATGTAACACCACCAATCCCTACCAAACAGTTGAGAGAAGATAGTTTGACATATGAAGTGTCTATGAAGCACATGAACGAGGAGCATACAATGAAGCAGTCAATTGCTTAGGTAATTAGCTGATCCTTAGTCAATCTGAGATTCTTAAGGCACCTTATTTTCTACAACATTTCTAAAGAAAGGTTACTAGATGTTCACTTTAAATTAAGATATTTATTTCATGCATAAGCGTGTCGTATAGGCAAAACTCGTCTCCAAATTATTTGCAAACTACCTTCTTTTTCCGTTTTTGCTTGCTATTCCCTCCCCACAAATCACACAATTGATTTTTGATAGGTTATCCGAGCAACTAATGTTTAGTGTAATACAAAAAACTCCGGATGTTTAATAAAGTATTTCACCTGCATTTTGCAAAAGTTCTTGAAATGTCCCTACAACCCAAATATTAAACAATTGATCCTTCTTTTGTCCCATCATTTTTCTGGCATTTTGTTTCTATTGCTCTTTTTGTTTTTATTAATTTGCTAATTTAAAAAGTTTTATTGCATTTTAATGGTAATATAAATTGCGGTTTATTGTGAGCTTGTAAGATAAGCCAATATTTATTTAAAGAAGTTTATCACAAGCTCTAATAGAACGGAAATCTCTTCTAATGTCAAGTTAAGAAAAAAAACGAAAAAAATGAAACGATAAAGAACAACAAAAACCAACCTCAAAACAAACTTTACATCAAGAGAGGTGGGATAACACATCCTCTTCTGGAAGGCCAGATAAAAGAAACTTTTTCAGGATAAACCAATGAAACCCCTCCCCCTCAAATCTTACAACAATCTTTGGACACTCTCCCCCTCCTAAGGCTCAGCCCTGTGAACACCCTTGACTAGGAAGATTTTCCCTTTCTTAGGCAAGTAGGTATGTGTCTCAGTAAGCAATTACAACCACAGTATTTAACTTACTATGTTAACTATCAAAGATATGCAGCAACTAGACTATTTGTAGTGAATGAGCTAAAACACAAATAAAAAGAAGGCAAAATAAAATTAAGAGGCTACTGATAGGTTTCTTGATCAGAATTGCCCCTATTCTATATTTTTATAGCTAGGTAGCAGCCAAGTCCCTCATATAAGAGGCTTAGCCCATTCTAGAAAATTTCGAGTTACACCTAGCACAACTTACACCTAACAATTTGTCTTTCATCAATCTAGCTCTCTTTTCAACTTCTTCCAATTCATCATATCCTCCAGATTTATTTGCGGGTAAGGGACCAAAAACTTCTTCATCACTTTCGCTTTCATTGGCTTTTGGTAAGGTAGTCACGTTCTTCAATAGATGCGGCGGGAGTGGAGGGCCATACAAGTCATCCTCAACTGGGTCGCTCTCAGTTGTTAATGGATTTGGAATAGTTTCTATGGCTGAGATATCCTCATTTTTTAAGCTAGGAGGAAGAGCAGGGCCATAAACATTTTCTCCTTGAGAAGTTTCTACAAGGTGCGCCGGTTTGGGGCTATAAGATGACATTCTGAAAAAATATGAAAAAAATGAGTAAATGAAAATATGATTTTTTTTTTTTTTTGGAAGAAAAATCAGTCAGTGTCTGATGTAAACAAAATCGCAGCTAAGTTTTTAGGATGTGGCCTTTCTTCAAAGGAAAAAGATTAGTCTCTAAAATCAAAAGGGTATAAACTCAATACTTTTTTACATAGGCGCGCTTCAGAGTAGCTGAAATGCCTCTAACTTCAAGTCACGTTCTGTTCCCATTATATATAGCAGGCATATTTGGGATATTTCTTGTTTTTTATACGTAGGATTAATTAAAAAAAACTTTTTGCACGAAATAAGTTTTTCAAAGAAAATTAAAGAACTCCATTAAACAAAAAATGAGCAAAAAAAAAAATCAAATAATCTACCAAGCGTGAAACTACTACAAATCAGCATCGATAAATAAATGAAACCCAAAACGAACAGAAATTACAATAAATAACTGAGTCAAACTCAAAACGAGCAGAAATTAACATAAGTTGGGTGCAAACCCTTGTGCCTTCCCAAGGCCAGAACAAAATTTGCACTTTACTGAAAAAATATAAATGTTTTTACTTTTATAACTTTAATAAATCAAATAATATTAACGTTTTGATTACTAAAAATCAGTATATGTATATTAAACTGGCAATGCACATTCATTTGTATTTTTTCAGTAAAGTGCAAATTTTGTTCTAGCCTTGGGAAGGCATAAGGGTTTTGGGGGACTGTCCTCAAAAACATAATTTCTAATTGGAAATCAACTACGCTGAACAAAATGGCTATCTCAAAATTTTGATTAGATGTGTTTCGGGAAATGGCGGGCGTGGAAGGGGTGTTAGTCGCCTTCCAATCACATTCGACTATTAAAAACGGTACAAGCCACTCCAATTTCCAATTGAATGAGCCCTTTTCGAAGTTTCTACGACAACTTCTTCGATACGAAGTGCTTTGCTCTAAAGGAAAAAATTAATAAATAATACATTGTGCCAACATCGTTCTTATATGCCCTCAGGGCATAACTTAAAACCCTTGCCCTGAGGGTTGTGGGGGAGTGCCCTCCTTTTTAATTAGTCCCCGTTTCTTGTCTCTCGCGCTGCCTATGATTTATACAACAACTTTCTATATAAACCTTATATGCCCCCAAGGCATAACTTACAACCCTTGCACTGAGGGCTCTGAGGGGGTTATCATCCTAAAAGACCTAATTTCCAGAACGTTCAACTACGTTGAACAAAATGAATATCTCAATTTTTGATTGGATGTGTTTGGGAAAATGGTGGGCGTGAGAGGGGCGTTAAAGCTATCCAATCACTTTCAACTATTAAAAAAGGCACTAGCCCTTTTAATTTCCAATTGAATGAGCCCTTTTGAAGTTTCTCCAACAACGCTTTCAATAAAAACTTTATATGTAAGTTTTCATAACTTACAACCCTTGCCCTGAGGGCTGTGGGGGGAGGGGTTGTCATCCTTAAAGACCTAATTTCCAAAACTTTCAACTACGTTGAATAAAATGGCTATTTATAAATTTTGATTGGTTTGGGAAAAAGGTGGGCGTGAAAGGGGGATTAGTTGCCCTTAAATTACTTTTGACTATTAAAAAGGGTACTAGCCCTCTGAATTTCAAATCGAATGAGCCCTTTTCAAGTTTCTACGACAAAGATTTCAATAAAAACCTTATATGCCCCCAGGGCATAGCTTATAATTCTTGCCCTGGGGGTTGTGGGGGAGTGTCCTCCTCAAAAATATATATGTTCTATCTGGAAATCAACTACACTGAACAAAATGGCTATCTCAGAAAATTTTTTGGATGTGTTTGGGGGAATGAAGGGCGTGGGGGGGGGGGGCTAGTTGCCCTGCAATCACTTTCGACTATTAAAAAGAGCACTAGCGCTGTGAATTTCCAATCGAATGAGCTTTTTTTGAAGTTTCTACGACAATGCCTTCTTTAAAAACCTTATATGCCCCCAGGGCATAACATAAAACCCATGCCCCGAGGGCTGTGGGGGAGTGTCCTCCTCAAAAACATACTTTCTATGTGGAAATCAACTACGCTGAACAAAATGGCTATCTCAAAATTTTGACTGGATGTGTTCGGGGGAATGATGGGCGTGAGGGGGCTAGTTGCCCTCCAATCACTTTCGACTATTAAAAAGGGCACTAGCCTTTGGAATTTCCAATCGAATGAGCCTTTTTTGAAGTTTCTACGACAAAGCCTTCTATAAAAAACCGTATAGGCCCCCAGGGTATAACTTAAAACCCTTGTCCTGAGGGTTGTGGGGGAGTATCCTCCTCAAAAACATATTTTCTGTCTGGAAATCAACTACGCTGAACAAAATGGCTATCTCAAAATTTTGATTGGATGTGTTTGGCGGAATGATGGGCGGGGGAGGGGGGGCTAGTTGCCCTCCAATCACTTTCGACTTATTAAAAGGGCACTAGCCTTTGGAATTTCCAATCGAATGAGCCTGTTTTGAAGTTTCTACGACAACGCCTTCTATAAAAACCTTATATGCCCCCAGGGCATAACTTAAAACCCTTGCCCTGAGGGTTGTGGGGGAGTTTCCTCCTCAAAAACATATGTTCTATCTGAAAATCAACTACGCTGAACAAAATGGCTACCTCAAAATTTTTATTGGATGTGTCTGGAGGAATGATGGGCGTGGGGGGCTAGTTGCCCTCCAATCACTTTCGACTATTAAAAAGGGCACTAGAACTCTCAATTTCCAATCGAATGAGCCCCTTTTGAAGTTTCTACGACGACCACTTCCATATGAAGAGCCCTGCTCTAAAGGAAAAAAAATAATAAATAGTACATCCTCTTCAAAAACATATCTTCTATCTGGAAATCAACTACGCTGAACAAAATGGCTATCTCAAAATTTTGATTGGATGTGTTTGGGGAAATGATGGGCGCGGGGGGGGGGGCTAGTTGCCCTCCATTCACTTTCGACTATTAGAAAGGGCACTAGCCTCTCCAATTTCCAATCGAATGAACACTTTTCGAAGTTTCTACGAGAACTCCTTCGATACGAAGTGCCCGGGTATGGAGAAGAAAAAAAAAAACACATTGTGCCCACATCGTTCTTTATTTAGGCAGCGCTAGCACGCTGCCTATGATAAATAAGCAAATAAGGCTGGAAGGAACCAGAAAAGTAATGGATGCATATCAAGTCAATAGGCTACCCAAGAGAATTGTTTCTTTCATATACGGAAAAGCCTGAGGTTAGACTACCACTACCTTGCGAACAATTAAGTAAAAAAAAGGGCCTCATTCAACCTCTACAGACAATGGAGCTCTAAGCAGCAGGGCTAGATCTTTTCAACTCTTATGCTCTTTTTCCAATTCTCCTTTTTTACCCTCCCTGGCATTCTATAACACCTTAAATTACAAGTATGCACTAGTTTTTAGTCAAAAAGCTTAACAGACCCTAGATGGCATTCGTCGTGATTCTTTTTTACAGTAGTACCGGTTTCCAGTCTCATGAACTCCCAATACTCTTTTAATTCAGCAATAAGCAAAATTATTAAATCATGAGTAACGAAAGTTAACATGTGATCAATTATAAGTCTCTATCCCAGGAAAATCCTTTTTTCAATATTCCTTTGGAAGGAATGGTATCAAGTCAACCGAGCGCTTACGTACTCGGACCACTTTAGCGGATAGTTTTCTCCCGTCTGTTCTTGTCACCTTTCATTCCTCTGATTCTGCAAAGCGCGTATTTGTGAATAAGATGAAAATAACCCGATCAAAAGTATTTATATCTGAGTACTTAACACCAAAGGGTAAATAACTCTTAAATGTCACAAGTGATAAATTTGTTGTTAGGAATGTGTGGACTCATGGCGGCCGCATTTTAGCTAAACCAGAAAATAGTTCAGCCATCTTGAAAATCAGGTCACTTAATGACATTTATCAGGTCCTTGTGAGACATTTATCACAAATAAGAATAATTATAAAATGAGGGATTTCCAATTTCCAGGATATGTTAGTGAAAGAAAAGAACGGCAGGTTATGGAGCGAGGAGGTTTGGCATTGTTGATAAAAGAAGAAGTTTCATATTGGGTGAGGGAAGACCTCTCGCTGTGGATTGAGGGAAGGCTAGAGACTCTTTTTTGGAAAATGATGGTCACTGTGATAAAAATGTAGTTTTTAGTTTAGTATATAGAACACCATCATATAATGAGGATATATTTATTGGGGAGATGGAGACTTTAATGGCAAATTTTAATAGTGAACCACTGAGCCTAAATATAAAGTGCTAGTGATAGATTTCAATATTGACCTCCTTAAAACTTCAAATCGTCTAGATTTTCTCAATTTCATGATTTCTTCTTTTCTATATCCACTAATAACTATCCCTGCACAAGTTACTGGGAAGTCTGCAACGCCAATTGATAATATATTAGAGAATGAAAAGCTACTTAAATGTTTGTTTGCTGATGTTTTAACTATGGATGGATCGGGCCATTTTTTTCCCTTGTGTAAATAAAAGAGTTCCTGTGGAATGATTAATAAGAATGATCATTTAAATAAAAAATTCTCTGTGATTCTAGAGACGACAATTAAAAAAAATTGACATAGAAATGGCTGCATATGATATTTTTAGTACACTTACAAAAGTATTAAACAAGACGTATCCTCTTAGAAGACCCAAAAGGGCTAGGGCAAAAATCCCTAGAAAACCATGGATTAATCAGGCTATTCTAAATTCTATAAACCAGAAAAATGAACTTTATAAAGAATATTTTGCTGAACCATAAAACGAAAAGCTTGAAAAACGTATTTACAGAATTAATTTATGAAGCATAAATGTGACATGAAAAAAAAAATAGAAAACCGTAAATTCACTCCTGGGTCAAAAGGGTAAAATAGAGGTTATCACTAAACTACAAACTGAAAGGGGGAATTTGACCACCTCAAATGATATTACAAATTATATATGTAAATATTTTTGCAAAGGGGGTGAAAAACTATGCGAAGATGCTCAGCAGAAAAAAATAAGTAGGTTCCAAAAATTCAGTCTGAAGTTTTAGTAAATAGTCAGATGATTTTTTAATCCTTGTGACGTAATTGAAGTGAGAAAAATTATTAATGGAGAGCATTCAAAATCAAGTGATGTAGATGGGGTTTTCCAGAAGATTGCCAAATCGGTTCAGTCAGTTATAACACCTATTCTATGTCATTTGATTAGTAAATCAATGGAAAAAAGGATCTTAAATAAAGGAGGTAATAGACGTGACCCTCCTAACAAAAGACCCATTTCGATTCTCCGTTTTTTTTTTTTTTAATATACGAAAAGATAATTAGATACAGGCTAAATGATTACGTTCAAAAAGGTAAATAACCTTCTTATAAACACTTAATTTGATTTCAGAAAAAAACTATGAACCAAAATGGCTACAATCAAACTTGTTGATTGGAGAAATGAGGCGTTTGAATTGGGTTTGATTCCAGCTGCTTTATTGCTAGATTTAAAGAAAGCCTTTGACAAAACTGACCATAAAAAATATTACTTGAGCTGGATAAAATCGGTGTGACTGGAAAGAGCTTCTTATAGTTTAAATCTTACTTGAGTGGCCGGAAGCAAATCGTGGTGAACGTGTATTCAACTTCTGTAGCTAATGGGATAACATGCGGAGTACCCCTAGGGCCAACACTAGGTCCTTTTTTAGTATTACTTTTTATTGATTGAATGAAGTATTATTTGTCAGACGCTGGTATAATCCTTATTGCTTGATGTTGCGCCATTAGTTATTCTACTTTTTGGGAAAATGAGAAACGCATTGGTCGAGTTTATTAAGTGGGCAGATTTTAATCTTTTGAAGTTAAATTATACCAAAACCAATTACATTTTATTTTCTCAGACAACTAGCATTGAAATTAATTCAGAACTAATTGTAAATGGTAATCAAATAAAAAGAGCAAGGATAACAAAGTATTTGGGTTTTATGATTGATGAAAATATATCATGGAAAACACACTCTGATATTATAGCTTCAAAATTGTCGAGATATTTGTGTGTGGTTCGTCGCGTTGAAAACTTAGGAAAACTTTTATATTTCCTATGGTTGCTCTATATGGGAGAGTAATTTTGTGTCAAGTTATAAAAAAAGTCAAAAAATTAAAAATAAAGCTGTTAAACTTTTGTCACTTAAAATATACATTACTCAAAATAATAATGAATTGTTACATTAAGAATCAACTTCTGAATATTTCAAAAACTAGAGATTATCAAATTAATATTTTCACATATAATAATCTTAATAATATATTCTCTTCTTTCAAAATTTTTTTTCCATTAATAGTGATCTCCATAGTCATGATACACGAGGAGAACCGAAAGTAGTACATCAATTTATACGACAAAAGCTTCTTTTGTAATAAGAAATTCGCCTAAAAATGGCATGGGAGCAGGGTTGGTTGCCATCCAATAACTTTTGATTCTTAAAACGAACACTAAGCCTTTCAATTTTCAATTGAATAAGCCCCCCCTCCCAAGTTTCTACAACCACCCCTTCATATGTAATTGCAGTAACAGTTGCAAGAAGTCGCACATGCAGTTGCAAGTAGTCACAGTTTCTATTGAAAGTAGTAACGCCGCTAACATTCTTTGTTCGGTTCAATAAGGACCACAGAAATATTGACATGTCACCTACATAAATTTCGAACTTGGTCGATAAACGCAGCAGTTTTACCGACTCCTGCTGTGATTTTACAGATGTTACCACAATTTTCCATTTGGTTAAATAAACAGCATTAAAGTTGTGACATGATATGTACCGAAATCTGAGTCACGGTTGGTAAATGCAGAGGTTTTGCCAACTCGTGCAGTTATTTTACGTATTGTATTCGAAACGGACATTATGCTAATTTTTGACAAAAACAGTCGGTAAAAATGACCAGCCAGTCGTTAAAATCTCTTGCCCCCCCCCCTCCAAACATTTTGGCTAAAAACGACCCTGGTTGTATATGGGTGGATTTAGTATTATTGACATGGAGAATAATATAAAATAGTATTTATAGAATATGTAGAATAGAAGACTCCCACCTGCTGCCAACAAGCCCTCAGGAGCAAAAATGTTCTGTATATAATTTTCAAAT